>JAANDG010000417.1:0-133672 GCA_036852015.1 Pelodera strongyloides | reverse complement strand
GCGCTTTTCTGCACAAAACTACAGAACAGAGGAACTGTGCTTTTACAAAAACTTCCTGCAATGCAAACAGGCTAATAAAGATCAAAAAATCACAAATTCCAGCTCGGCGCGGGTTTTGAATCACTATTGCGTAGTGATCGCCACCACTACAACCACGCTCTTTGATGCCGGTTTTGTTTAATTACCCCTGTCCCTTCCCCGTTTTGCACAGGTATATGACCATAATTCGAGGGGATTTCCACCCTTACTCGTGCCTTTAAAAAGTTTATCGCTGGTTTTTGGAAAAGTTTTTAGAGAAGAGGTTAGTGTTGCAGTGGAGCACTGTTTACTGACTTTTTATGAGTTGTTTACTTCAAGTTCTTTTGTTGTTTTCTTGGCGGTCGGTGAATTTTTGTAGGGCGTTAACTGAAGGAGTATGTGTCGTGTAATTGCCTGATCTGACGTTATCAGTTTTATTAGAATCGTGTTGTCTGTTCGCTCTCACGTATTGTTCATCACTATTATTTCGTAAAGCTTAGTCACTGTGCTAAGGTAGGGAATGTGATTTGATCTGGACTATGTTCAAATTTGAGCTTACTTTTTTTGTATATTAAACTCAGCATGGAATTTGCCTTTGCCTTTTGGGTGGACTTTTAAATATGTTATCGTTTTTTTTACTTATTGTTATGATTGTTATGAATTATGGAAGTTATTCCGTTTGTCTAGGATGTAGAACTAAAGCTTTTTGTTTCGAAACTGACGTGCTATAGCTATAGAACTGTATTACTGGACTACTGTATGTAGAGACTTATTAACTAGTTACTGAACTTTAGTGATACGGTAATAATTTTGTGTCGACATGCACTTTTGCGTTTTTTTTTGGTTCCATTCGTCATTGTTTACCAATGGTTTGGATTTTCTGATTTTCTGAGACCATCATAGAACGTGCTCAAACCTGGTTCCGGATATGTAAGTCTACAGGTTTTATGGCATGAATAACGTGTTGCTGGCCCTCATTAAGGCGGATTTGTAGTGGAAATAGGTGTTTGTTTTTGTTTTGTGTATTTCCTCATGATGTCCTAGGTGTTGTTACCCCGTTAACTGATGATGTTTATTTCGTACGTTACATTTACATTGGCACGTTTCGTGGTATGGGTATATTAACACTGAATCTAGTGTTGAGGGTCTTTTTTTATTGGCGGTTCTGATTTTCTGCGTTATTTGTGACTAGAAATCAGATTTTTTGTAGACTGTTTGGCGGGGCTTTGGGCTTCGATTATGCCTTTCTAAGTTTCTTGGCCAGTTACATTGTTACGTATATGATTAGATGCCTATATAGTCAGAGAATCAAAGAAAAAAGACTGTTGTGCCGTGTGCCCTTGGTTTCGGTAGCGCTATTATTCCACGACCCTACTGTTAACTTCCAGACTTCCATACGTACGCCTTGGTTAACTTCATTATAGGAAACTGTTCGGTGTCTATGTCTGTCTCTCAGCTCTTTCTGGCGTCTTAGTATGTTCTTCTTATTCGCTGTTCAACTCTAAAAAAAAAGATAAAATACGGAAATTACTTCTGACTAACTAGTAATGGATTTTGCCGGTGGAGAATTGATGATTTTTGTGAACTACTCATAATATTCTGCAACCGTTCTAGTTGTGTGCGTTTTTGCGTTTTTATAATAGTTGTTGCCTTACAATGTTAAAAGGCGATTACCGACTGCGCATTGAAAAGATCTGTTTCTGAAATCTTTGTCTTATGTTTACCCCAACTCTTTTCATTCTTATGCTCGCTACAATTTACGTGTCGTATTTTCACGGTCAACCAAGGAGTATGCGAAAAGTTCATTGTTTTCGCGGTTGTTGCGCCAAAAACTGGATTTTGCCATTTTATAAACTATAGCAAGTGGTGAAAGGGGATTGTTGGTCACATGTTATTGGTGTTTTTGATACATCACCTACTAAAACTAGTAACCCTCCTTTGAGGTGTATTTATCAGTGGATTGATATAAGACTGGACTGTTGAATATTTGCTGTGTATTACCTGTGCAATCTGAACCTGAACTGAAGACTGAACTGCTTGAAATTGAGCCTGGGCTTGGGAGGCTGTTTATTATTGAAGCTGTAATCTGTGATCCTACTGCGAATTTGTCATTTTCATATTCGTGACCATATTTTGCGAAGAACTGAAAAAATAATATATTTGAAAATATTGAGCTACTTGAATATTTCTGTTGGTGAACACGGAAAAGATGACCTCAAAATATCAGAGGTATTGTAAGATTTTATTTTCTAATTTCAATACAAGGCGGTGGTTTTCGATTTTATGTTGCCTATGGTACTGCTGGCCACTTGGCTGAATTATGCTTAATGTGAATTTTTGGATTTATTTGTCGTGGGAGCATACCTTATTTATATTTTTTATAAGTATTATGCTAAATTTCGACTATTTGTTCAATATTTTGTCTATAAAAGTGTATAGTTCCTGGGGATGGTTAGTGCGTTGGCGTTCTTTCGTGAATGCAATATTAGCATTAGATTTTCCGTTACAAACTTGGAAGCTGATAACCGGCATTCAGCAAATATAACTATAATTCTTTTGGTCTCCTTCTGTTAGTAGTGTTAGAGCATTGATTACGTCCTTACTTATTTGTAGGAATTTATTTATTGGTTTGATTTTATCAACGTACCATTTTGCTTCTTTTTATAACACATCACAAGTGTGAGTTTGTCAGAGTTTGTTATTAGTTAGGAGGCCGAAGAGAGAGGTTTTTTTAGCGAGACTTGTTGAATCGTGATTCGTGATTTATTTTAAAATTTTAAAATTATGACTAGTTACTGTTTGGTAAGATAATGCAGGGTTACTAGCATTTGTACTACACTCGATCTCAATGCTGAATTATTGCTGGACTGTAAGTCTGTTAATTACAGACTTTTCTGGATATTCGGAAAAAAGTAAACAATTAGTGCTCATTTATCGTCACATTATATCGTTAGATGTTTTTTTTTGTTCTGTTCTTTTTTTTAGCTGTACACTGTGTTATCGAACCTTTTCTCAATATGGACACTGCGGTTTTTGTGAACTGTTTTATGGGCTCCTTTGTAAACATTAGTGCACACGCACAACTGATAGTGGTAGTAGGTTTTCAACGGGTTTGAGATGTTTTGTTTCCAGACTTATGGAGATAGTGGGATTCTAAAAATAGTTTAGCATGTTTTATGGGCTCTAACTCTAGACTGGACTACGTCCGCCTATTTTTGAGACTATTATATTAGTGTACCTTATCTGGATATGGTTTAGGATCATTACTAAAGTTACTATTTTGGACGCAAAGCTAATTGATAATTGTGTAATATCAATATACAGTAGCCAAGCTTCCTGTGAGGTATATTGTCTGTTTTTGCTGTTAGATCGTCAAATGTTCTTACTGTATGTTGTCTTTTAAATTCCGAGCCTTTATATTCTTATGAAAGGCACCAACTACACCGTTCGTAGTTGATGTTATTGAATATATATCTAACCACCATGATTTATAATGTAAATATGTTCGTCTTGTGATATACATCTATCTCTTTGGTTTATTATGTTTATAATAATATTATCGTGCACTGTGCAAGAATGAAATATGGGTGCTAGTCATTGTCTAGATTTTTCAATTGCCATTAATTGTGCGGAAAATTTCCCATTTTTTGACGAACTCCTTTTTTTATTGTTCTTCAACAAAAACGAGTGCAAATATTTTCCATTTTCACATTTCGATCTTTTTCTTTTTGTTGGCCAACTGATACGCTAATAGATTTTGAAGGTTGCGCAGATTAGTATTTGTTTTTATTATTTTTTATATCAAAAATTTTGTTTTCTTTCAGCAGTGATTATTAATTAATTAATTTAATTATTATTATTATTGTTAATTACGTGGATACATTACTCCGAAATTAAGTTAGAGCTGAATGACAGGTGGTCTGCCAAACTAACTGACATTAGTTTAATTTCCTGGAATTCCTTGTGTTTTTGGCTTGAATTGAGAATGTGTGCAGCAAAAAGTTGTTTTGCACAAAATGTTACTTTCAAGTTTTCCTTCAAATGCGAGTGTAACCAACTAGAGCAAGTTTTTGATGCACTCGGAAAAATCGGGTTTATTTCCTGCGAATTACTGTCTAATTTAATTCGGAAGTAATTGTATACAAGTGTCAGAAATGTTCCAAATGAGCGATTGCTTTGGTACATAAGAAACATCAAATTCACTTCGGGGCCGTATTTTGAAGTAATTGTAATTTTCTTGGTGGTTAGGGGCTACTTCATTTGAGATTTGAAGCGAAGCGCGAAGCATTTTTGAATGTGTCTGATTGGGTTAATCTAATACATTGACAGTTCTTGTTCTGATTTTAGTAATTAATGTGCCGATCGCTGTGTGCGGACCATTTGTGCCATTTTTTTTTTTTTTTTTTTTTTTTTAATTAAAGTTTTTTTTTTTTTTTTTTTTTTTTTTTTTTTTTTAATGTAGACTTCTCTTCACCATAAAATAAAAACCCGAAGTTAATCCCTATGGTTTTTGTTTCCCGGAATTTCTCTTGTTTCCATGCGGGTTTTGAATTCCGACCTACAAATACAAACTATAGGAATTAACATTGACAAACCACAGGATATTAATTCCTGTGGTTTGTCTTTCATCATGCGCAAGCATTGACATGCACTACGCTGTTAAGAACCAAGCAGTCTATCCGTTTATTCGTTCTGTATTCTAATGTTTACATAACCTTCTCGTATTTCGTCTCAGTGCATGTTTGGTTATTTATTTTGACAGAGTTGACCGTATGACAAAGTGCTTGTGGTTAGGAAATTTGGTAATTAGTGATTGTTTATTTGTGATGAAAAACTGGCTGGCTAAGCTCTGGGTGGACTGTTACTATATTTACTAGGGGGATAGATTCTTCACTTGGGTAGGGTATAGCTATTTTTCCCTGCAATTCAAAAACGTCTTTGCGTTCATGAGCTTTTCTTGATCTTGTCATTGTCTATTGTCAGTATTGTTTTTTCAGGACAATGCTTTTTTCTGTTGATTTTTCTTCTTAAGATTTGCTTTCTTTGTTGTTTCCTAGCATTTTGTTTGGTGGTTCTATTAATTAAAAACGGAAAGAGGCTAAACTCTACCCAACTGGTTATTGTTTGAAAGTTTTTGCACAATTTTACATCACAATATTTTTGGAGCAATATGTTGAGGTAAAACTCGTTTCGGGAATTTTTCACGCTCTCTTACTCTGGAAAATTGCAGTGGCCTTTTATTTATCACAGTAATTCTGTCTATAATTATCTGTTGTCTTTCAAAGATTTCTAGATTTTAGAAGGCGGGACTTGGCTAGTGGGTTTCCCAATTTGTACGGTTTTGCACTAATTATTTTCCAATCATCGGTGTACTTTAGCGGTGAATATCACCAGTTTGTAGGTTTTCCCATGGAGGATTTCTCTTGAATTGAGATTATTGGGGAGTGTAACCAAGTAGAGCAAGACTGGGTGGGAGATAGTACACGAGGTGAGGTGACATCCCGGGTGTAAATATACAAATTAAGATTCTCTAGAAAGGGTGGGTTATTCTTTTTGACGTTTGCCTATGTGTTACCCATTAATAGTAGGTACAATAAGAGCTTAGGCTTAAGTTTCAGTCAGTACGGCCAACTAATTTGTCCGTCCTCAATACGAGGGAAAAGGTGACCTAATTTTTGTCCCCTGTTTTTGTATATTCGGTGTTTCTTTCCTTTCTTTGTATTGTAAATGAGCGCGGAAACAATTAACAAGCAACTGAGAATTGAGAAGTGTGTTCGATCTTAATCGTCGATACGATGTTCAGATACCGAAAATTACGGTTTCACTTTTTATTCGGAGTTTTTTAGAGTTTCTTTTCCTGAACAGGAAGCAGAAATCCAAGTTTTATGTCTATGTTTATTTGAGCTGTTCCTGGCTTGTTGTTTTATTATTCTGAAGCATCAAGGGGGAGTTTTCTAACTGGATTTAATGGCGCTCTTTGTTGATATTTTCCTTTTGTTAGCGTCGTTAGCGTCGCAATCCGAATACATCTTATCACTGTAATTACGAGCGTTTTGAGTTCTTTGTTCGTTGCTTCCGGTGCGTTCAGCTGGTGAAGCTGTCAACTTTGGGCCCTACCCTGTTTTGTTGTACTTTGTACTTTAACAATTAGTAGGGGATTTTCCCTTATCTTTTAAAAGTCATTGAATTTATAATCTACGGATTTTGTAATCATTCTGATGAATCATCAAGTGATTACTGTTTTCGCTGTAACCGTAATTGTTATGGTTTATGCCCTAAGTATTGCGTCATAGGGGTTAATTGCGAAATATGGCGAGGTAGTACATAAAGGGCGTTGAGGTTGATTCAGAAGCAGACTAGTTTTTTTTCCTATTAATTATTCAAGTCAACTAGCCCTTGGCCCCTTGGATACGTTATTGAGAGAGGATGTTGTTTCTTTATTGTGCATGCGAGAGGGAATCGGTTTTGTAACTCATGTAAATTAGTTAGTGAAATTTCAAATAAATAGTTATTTGAAGATTCTTATCAGTAAAAAGTAGCATTTGATTTAGTTTTACAATATTTCGTTTGGTTATCAGATCAGGAGAAAAATTTTTCGCTGTTCGTTTAATAGTTCAATCCATATTCTATAACTGTGACCACTTTTCTGCAGTACGTTTGCTGTTTGCGTAATTTTATTGGTCATTCTTTGACTTGGACGCCTTTTCATGCATTTATTTGCTTTATTTGCTTTACGTATAATGTCCGGGACTAGTGTTGCATGCTATGGCTTGTTTTCCTCCAAAACGTTCCGTTGCGCATTTACAGTATTGCTATTCAAAACGGACTTGACTCTTTTTGACTGAATTTCTTAGTTGGGGTTTCAGTTCAAAACAACAATTCTGTGGTTTTCTTTTTCTTTGATAACGGGTTGATGGGAGATAACACCCTGAACACCTGGGAGGAAATTTATTACGAATTTACGGGCTTTTCGCTGTTTGTTGAGTTTCGAGTGAGCTGAACGTAACTTGTGTGCAATATTTCTTGAACTGGATTTTATTAGTTAGTTAGTGATATTACTGTGTTTGTAAGGTTACGGTATACGACCATTAGATTGTAACTACGACACGCGGCCTTTAGAACATAACGTATAGTGTTTTTGTGCAGTCACACGGAACGGAGTGTGTGCAATTTTGAATATAAAAACGCAATAGTATTCTGGCAAAAATAAAAAAATATGACCGTGCCCCGTGGGCTCTGAGATTTACAAGATTACTGTATTGAGTGCTTTTTGGCTTTACCGTTTACCTTTCTTGTCAGTCGTTTTCTTTGCCAGAGACACCCGCCCGTTCACCGTAATCGGATGGTTTTTTTGGCTTTACACTACAGTTTTTTCTTTAAAGCGAAATACCGGCCGGTTTTTGAAACACATCGAGTAGACCAGCATTCTTACGCAGCTTATGCAAATGCATATAAATTATAATAAAAAGTGGAGTTAAATTAGAGCAAATTAGCATAAATACGTTATAATTCAGTTATCAATTATGCGTTCAAAAACCGGCCGCTATTTCGCTTTTCGCTTTAAGCCCTTAGTTTTGAAAAAAAAAAGAACTTTGATGGGATTTCCGGTATCATATCGTATAAGGTCTTATGATTTATAAACTGTGCCTGCAATTTTGTCTGCTACACCTCAAATCAGTACGATTTTGCCCCTCTGCCGCTCATAAGCTGACCTTTTTGTGGATGAAAACATTGCAAGAAGTTAATCCTCTTATTAGTTTATCAGTCAATTTTTTTTGTACCTGATTTCCTCTCGTACGTGTGCTTTGAGACTTTGAGTACTTTCGTCTTGGATTATATTATAGTACTGCCCACGCTAATCTTGTACAGCAGTGTTAAATAGTGGTATTTAAGAAACGCTGTCGGCCTGATGGTTTTGTTTTAGTTTATTGGGTGCTGCGTATTCCAGTATAAGCTTACGGTAGATATTAAGGCGCCTGCTTTTGTTTGTTGTTAGATATTGCTGTACCAAACATAGCAGAGTAGCAAATAACGTCTAAGTACTTAAGTGCCAATTTTAACAACGTGTTTTGCGGCAGTGTTACTCGTTTCGTGTTTCACACTGTAACTGTAACTACTGAGATTTGAATAAGTACCGTTGTTTCATGGTTAAAGCGAAATTCCAGCCCATTTTTGAAACACATCGAGTACACCAGCATTCTTATGCAGCTTATGCACATGAGCATAAATTAGAATAAAAAATCGAGCTAAATTCGAGTAAATTAGCATAAATACGTAAGAATTCAGTTGCGTTTCAAAACCCGGCCGGTATTTTGCTTAAAGCTGTAATATTGAGTTTTCTTGATCTGTTGCTGGGGGTTCTTCTTTCCTCCTGAATGACTACTTCTTCTTTTCTGTTTTCCATTTCTGTTTCCTACGCTCCTTTCCTTCTGATTCTTCTGTATTAGACATTGTTATATCCTATCGTCACTCTCCGCTCAGAACTCCTCCGTATTCGATGACGTCATAGATCATCGATGTTCGAAAAAGTTCTGAGTTCTGAGCGTCCTCCCTCCCGGTAGTCACCAGTCACCGCTCACCAGAGGCCCTATTCTATTCACCAACACACAGGGAGCCCTCCCAGGGATCGAGACCGCCCTGAATCTCTTCTGCTCCCGCACTCTTTAGCTCCCTGGGGAGGCCATGTAGGGCTCCATGCGTGTTGGTGAATACGGTCTCTGATAGGCAGCTATTTTCCATCTGATGATTGATGGCTAATCTGTAAATCATTTATCAGGCTCACCCAAAACATGTTGCGTACAAGTCTTGCCGAGTCAAGTGTTGAATATTTTGGCGATCTTTCTTGATTATTACAGTTTTAGCGCTTGAGATATTAATTTTAATTTTGTTCACTTTTCAGAAGCGGTTCATTGGAACAACAAGAAGTTGCTGAAACCTCGTCTTACGGTACAACTAAAAGCAGAAGAAATAGGGAATCGGGGAGTTACTCCAATAGAAAGGAAGAAGAAGAAGACACGATGGGAGTAGCACACTCGAGAGATTTATTCGATTCGGATGGAATCGTGGAAAGGCGAATGACCACTGGACAGATGAGACAGGTGGGGCAAAACTTGATTTTGGGGTAAAAATGAAAAGGGGGAGGGGGGGGGGCAGGATAGACTTGTGTGATGTATTGGTTTTTCTATAGGAGGTATGGGTGGGAAAATTACCCCTACCTTTGGTCGCGATCGATAGCGTTGTGGGTAACTGACCATTAGAGTCTTTTTCGGTGAATTTTTTAGGACTCGAGCCGTTGTTTTAGCGTTTTAGCATACATTGTCACTCCCGCGCTCGACAGATTAGTACTTAGTAAACGGTACTTGTATTCAAAGAATAGCATAATGTCAGATAGAACGTAAGAGAAAAATATAGTTAATTTGTCTATTTTCAGCGCGCCCGGAGTTCACACGGTATTCATAGAGTCGTGGACCAGGACGTCTCTTTTGACGAGGGCATGGAGAAGGAGGACAGGCGACGTCGGCGTGATTCGCTACCAACAAGTCGACCACCACGCACAACCTCTAATCAACTAATCGACGTGCCCACCATGTATGAGATCCGGCAGATGATGCTCCAATCGAAGGGCATCGATGTTGTGGATCATGAGCATTCTGGAGCTCAGCATTCTGGAAGTGATTACGATGGTCATAAGAACGTCGACCACGAGGTGTCGCCTGTCGTCGATGAGGACCAGATATGCAACCGACTGCAGAGGATTGATGAGACGATCCGACAGACGGATGACGAGTCAAAGAGCGTGGGCAAGGAAAGCGATTCAGATGATCAGAGTAGTTCGGGCAGGCCGACCAGGCGACGTCTGTCGTTGGGAGCTCTGACGGCTCCACTAGGACGGCAGCTGTTTGGGAAGCAACGCTCGAGCACGATTGAGAGTGACGCGCTGAACACTTCGCAGGATTCGGTTAAGCAAAAGAGCCCGAAATTTGGGTTGAAAATGTTCAGAAAGAAGGGCACCCCGGTGTCGAGTGTACATACATTGGAATCGGACGAAGCGGAAGATTCTGCTGGAGACAAGCATTTGTACAAGAAGAGATCGCACACGTATAGTGCAACGGAGGGAAGGAAGCTGGCGGCGATGGAGAAGCCGGCGCTCATGGCACAGCTCTCGTCGATGAGTACGTCGTCAGATGACTCGGGAATAGACGCCGCGGATGCGGATAGGGTCAAGGAAGAAAAGAACGTGGAACGACGAGAGAGGACAAAGAAGAAGAGAGGGAGATTTGGAGAGAAAATGGCGAGAGTGAGGAGCAAGAGTCTGGGTTATCTTTTTGGTAAGTTTTTAAAGTTTTGGTTTTTTAGCGTGTATTTGTGTCTTGGGTATCAGTGCAAGCAAAGTTTATTGGGGACATTTGCCAAGCAGCATTTCACAGACACTGTAGGTCCACCCTCAGTTTTAGAATTTTGCTCGAAACTTTCTGTTCAATTGAGCTACGTGTTTTTTTTCGGTTCTAAAAGTCGACAGCTAAATTGAAAATTTTGGGGTGGACTTATGACTTATGCGCTAGCCATTGTCGTGGGATTACTCTTTTTTTTTTCTTTTTTTTTTCGACGAGCTGTTATTGTTTATTGGAGTTTTGGTGGTGAGATAGATGTGCATAATTTATCATATGTCTCTGCACTTTGGGCTCTCGACGCGTCTTTGTTTTTGTTATTGTTTCAATGTTTATGTTTCCTTCATTGCCGTTTTTCTTTTCGAGTAGTGGGCAGGAGTAAGCTCGTCAAAAAAGGAATCAGTGTACTCATCGGCTCGTCCTCATCCTCTTTTTTAGTATAGGATAGGTGATGATATCAACAAAACGGAAAATGCGTAACATGTATTTTTTATCATTTTCGTTACTATATATGCAAGGCTTGTCATTTTTTATCATCATTTCTTTTGGGGTGAGATTCGAATTGAAGCTCGTGGTATCCCTCTTCTATATCCTTTGCTCGTAGCTCACAGCTTATTAGTTCTTTCCCACCGCGAATGAGCGTTGCTCTTTAGCCAGTTTGGTTAATGCGCGCAACCTATAATTCGGCCAATTTATGCAGAGTTTTCACTTTTTTTTTTAAATTTTCATTAGCCAAATTTTGCACTAATATGGTAATTGGCCACGGCCACGTTTCCCCCCTACATAGTCGATCTTTGGTTGAACGCTTTTTTTTTATTTAGCGGGGAATTCACACAGTTCATTAGTATCATTCTGTCGAGTTGATTTAGAGTAAGGAAGACTAAAACACAAGTTTGTGGAGTATTTTTGGCCCCGGAACCTTTTTGGGACTCCTTTTGGACTCTTATTTATATGGCCCAAAGCCCCCTGCGGTGCACTTAGACCCAGAAGGTGAAAAAAAGTTTGACAGATGAAAAAGTCTCCGATCACACATCAGTTCCTCCTTGAGGTGTCTGGTTTCATTTTCGTCTAGTTTAGGGTGGTTACCTAATATTTAGTGTTATAATGAAAAGTGTATGTTAACTAAATATACTGGATTAGAAGGCGTGGAATCATTGACTATACTCAACTTTAGTTGCATAGTTTTGTAGATAAAATGGAAGCACACGGAACTGCATATGTTTGCCTTTCTGAGTAATAATGAGGAAGTCGTTTATGCTACATTGCACATATTTGGAATTATGCCTGGTGCACTTCTGTGTGTGCGAGAATAAGGACATTTTGGCCTTTATATTGGTTGTAGCTGGGTTCTCTGCTTTAGTTCCGGAACACTTTGTGTTGTCTTGGGATATACTGCCATAGTAAGAAGGTGTGCGCGGCTGTGTGCTCGCTCGCTGTTAGTGTGCTGCGGCGTCTTCGCGCAACCTCCAATTTTTACCGGCCCGCATGCATATGATCTGCTCGTCTGCTGACAGTGTCCGCTTTCTGCTTGAGAAGTTTGATCCGTTATTTTACGGGCTTGTAGAGGAGCTAACAAACTTGGTTTGCAAGAATTTTTATAAAAGTAAGAAATGATGCAAGATTCCTTGTCACAAGTTTCCTCTTAGTTCGTATAAAAGGGGACGTGTTCATTTCAGAATAAGCAGAATCTTTTCTTCCTTCCATTGTTCGATTTATGTGCGTGTGAGAGAGAACTTAGTGAGAAGAAGAGCGACTGATTGAATTTATTCGGGTTCCTCGTTCTTTTCCTTTATAATGCACTTTTTTGAAGATTTGAAAAAGGTTTTATTCGAAAATTTGGGGAAAAAGTGACGAGAGAGTCGGGATGTGGTCCGTCGATGTGTTGACTTTGTACTTTGTACCCGGACTTGGTATTTTAAAGATGAATTTTTTTGGTTCTGGAGGACGTTGGCGTTGCTTTACTAGGTGAGGGGGTAAGGGTAGGATTTGCTTAGGGTTAGGCTTTTTAAAGCGAAATACTGGCCGGTTTTTGAAATGCATCGTGGACAACTTAATTTCTACGTAGTTGTGCTAATTTGCTCGAATTTAGCTCGATTTTTTATTCTAATTTATGCTCATTTGCATATGCGGCATAAGCATTCAAGTGTCCACGATGCATTTCAAAACCGGCCGCGATTTCGCTTTAAGATTATGTGCTATACATACAGTGGAAGTAGTTCAATTTAGTGGGTACCGTAGGGCATTTCCGATGCTAGTTAAGCTAGCGGTAACTTTAACTTTATGTAACACTAACACTTGGTAACGGTCCTCCCCTGATAACGCGGTGTTCAGCCCAGTGATCCGTATCCGATCGCTAAGTAAGTGGGGGGATATCCCGCCTTGTATAATAGGGCTCTGGGCTCGAACATCAGTCGAACAGTTCTGCTTTTTCAGTGCGTGAAATCGTTTGAAAATAGTTTTAATTGTCTTTTTTCCCACTAAATTCTAAACATTCGTGTTGGCGAAGAACCGGTTATTTCTGTACTCTTCCAAGCATTAAAGCGGTCGTGTGTGTAGAAAATTATGATTGCCTGTTGACGATGTGGTTTTTTTGTTGGGAAAATGTTTGTTCGTTTGATCTCAAAATTTTGTATTGCTGGTCCTGATCTATTTTTTGTTGTCATCATCATAGAGGTGTTTGGTAGTGGTAGAAAAGCGGTCCATGACACGGCCCATTGATCCTTATAATTGGACGTGAGCCAGCGCCCGCACGGTCAGAGTACGGTACTTTTTGTGTGTAATAGTATAATTGGTGTACTTGGAGTTATATAAGTGTAAGGGGATTGAGTGTTCTGTTCTATAGAGGTTTGCACATTGCTTTTCACGTGATGTGCTTTTTGGTTTTTAAATGTTATACCTGTTTTTTAAAGAGCGCGTTATTATTGGGATATTTTAATGGTCGTTTAGATGTGTATTTAAGGGCCTCCTGGGAGTTTAAGTGGTAGTGCTTTTGTTGCTGCTTGTCGAGGGTGGTGTTATTAGTGTACGATATTTTTTGGCCCTGTGCATTTTTGAAACACTTTGAACAGTTTGTGTGAGAGATGGAACATTTTAATTCCTTGTTCTTTTTTATTTAGTTTCATAACTAAAACTAGTTCGGCATGTGCCAAACCATCTGCTCCAAAATCCTATTTTAAGCGGCTCGTGTCGACTGTCGACTACTGGGTTTTGATTACGATTTTCTATGTTAATGCAACGCGTGCCTTTTATTTTACCGTTCTCTCGGGTGTCTAGTGTATGTACTATAACTGCACATATGTTTATCTCATGTGTTATATCTATTCTGGTGAGTGAGAGAGCATTTTGGTGGGTTATAAGTATAAAGTTGGGTACTGGGTAGACAACTAACTGGGTAGATAGACAACTAACTTGTGCATTTCTGTATTGTCTGTATACTACAAAGTTTGTTCCTGACTAGAGTAGAAAACGTGAACATTTGCATTCCTTTCTAGTAATTTTATTAATTAAGAATTGTTCATTATGTATTTGGAACCTACGAGTATGTAAAGTAACAGACATACGAGATCGAGATCTATAAATAGAGTACCGCAGGTCGAGAAATGCCCTTTTGATTTATTTTCCGTGTGAACTGCGACGACGAGGACGAGTAGACATGCAAACATGAGGATGAACAATTGGGTATTTTTCAAAGTTATAGTATGAGGTGTATTGATTGGTAGAATCCTGGTTTGGTAGTAGTAGTTCTTGTGTTAAAGCGAAGTGCTAGCCTCTTTGGAAAATTTGCATATGATAAGCGAATCCTATGTATCCTATGCTAATTTTGTACGATTGCCGTGGACGATCGTACAAAATTAGCCTAGGATACATAGGATTTGCTCATCATATGCTAATTTTCCAAAGGGGCTAGCATTTCGCTTTAAATGATGTTCTGTATAGTTATTAGTTATTTATTTGCTGAACCATTTGAAAAGTTTCTCTTGTTAGCGTAGTACTTATTCAATGACTTATATTGCAATGGGTATAAAGTGAGGAGAGTTTCTGCAGGTTTTCAAACTGTAGACTCTAGGCAGTTAGGCGTAGGCTTAGCCCTCAATATGAGGCTACGATTGAGGCTGTGAGGGACAGAGTGAGAGACAAATCCCAAAGAACTGGTTTTATCCACCCTTTGAATGAGAATGACTGAATGAGCAGTTTTTGCTGCTTTCACAGTTTGAGTGTATGTCCTTGTTTTAGTCTCACTTCGCTGTCTGAATTAGATATTCATCAGTTTTCCTACTATTGTATTTATTAGTTTAGTTTAGTTAATGATCGGTAATGGCTGTCTTTTCCCCCCCATTGACTGAAGGAAGTATATCTGTAGATTGAGTATGGAAGGTTTTGGTTTGAAGGACCAGCGTGCTACCTCAAAAGTTAACACAAAAATACAAAATTAGTAATTAGGGGTCTGCCTATTCCCTTTAATTTGACAAATTATTTCTTGCTTTGCTTTGAATGGTAATTTATTATATTTTGTTTCTATTAGGTTCTTTTTTGAATATTTCGAATTCCGAGAACCATTAGTTAATTTATTTTTTATTTTTTTCCTGGTTCACTACGGTAGTTGTTTGTCCTGACTTTTCCACTTTTCCTGTTTTTCTTCGTTTCACTTAGGAGGCAAGATCTTTATCGCAATATTGCGTGCCAAAGTTTGTCAGAATCCCTTAGACGGATGTATTTTGGTATCGTAATGTCTTTTAGAGGCTTTTTTTTGTTGTCCTTTGATTCCATGTAACTGACTCTGAGCATTAAATAAGGTAACTGTGGTCCCTTAGTATATACTATTAATGAATAAGATCAGGCTATAAATCTATGCGTAAAATTACGCATCAACCATCTCCGGATTGGCTTTGACCATCTCCGGAGGCAAATGCAAATATATAGAATTGGGTGAAACGTATCAGTGGTATTTTACGGTTCGACTCTCAACTAAGCGACCATCTCCGAAATACGCATGGAAATTATACCCTGAATAAGATAAGATTATAATAAATGTTTGTAGTTTTAACATATTTTAACCTGGGAATACGTGATTTTAACAACTTCAATTGCTTGGTCCTATGCCACTGAAAAGCCCTTTTTGGTGGTATCACCGCCGGGGGATAAATTGCATTTCGCGCTTGATTTTGCCACAACTTTTGTCACGCTAGCCGACCACAAATCAAGCCCTTCCTACTTACTGTCCATTGGGTCGGAATGAAATTTTGACAAATTTTTGCACCACTAAATTGAATTGACTGACCGGTTGTCATTTTTGATCACTAAACACTGTGGAAGTGGATTGCTATATTTTGTGGCTAGTGTTTGATACTAGCGGTCAAGTTGCGGCAAAGCACTTGTACGTGGGGGCTCAAAGGAGGTGCTTAAACTGTCAATGGAGATGCTAGCATACGGGATTCCATATAAGTATTTAGTTTTAGATAACTATTATGTTTCGAATGCGATTTTGCAGCATTTGTTGCCTTTATTGTGCAGAATTGATGTGGTAATTGGTTGAGCGTGGTAGTTGAAGGGAAGGTATGAAGGTTTATGGGGTTAACGGGGTGTCACTTTTTGTTGGAGTTGATATTATATTGTCAAGAATATTTCAAGAAGAGAAGGGGGACTTGTCGACTTGTCGGAAGTTGCATTGAGAAGTAGTGAAGAGATTGAAGATTATGGTCAGTTGGTCAATCTAGAGAGGGGATTTTGGTTGGTCACTGACCAGATCACTGAGAGCAAAACGTTACGCAAGGATTTATGACATTGCGTGCAAATATTTAACGTTTATGACGGTTTTTAGAGTGTAAAGAAGAGATGAATAGCTCTAATTCAATGTTAATTATGACTTGAGTCTTCTAAGAATCGTACCCGACGTTAGTGATTGAAGTATTAGGTGACGGTGGTAGTGTAGTTGTTAATGCTATGGACCGGTAAGATATAGCTGCTGGGTTGGATATTCGAGTTACCGCTTCCTTAGTAGTCTTTGCTTTGCTCCAGTGTAGGCGTCAGCATTTTTTTACCTAGAAGAATAAACATTGTTAATTATAACAGTGGTAACAAAACCACTTAACATAATTGACATAATCTGAGTTGTTGAGAG
This sequence comes from Pelodera strongyloides, assembly GCA_036852015.1. NCBI lineage: Eukaryota > Metazoa > Nematoda > Chromadorea > Rhabditida > Rhabditidae > Pelodera > Pelodera strongyloides. The sequence goes on along the minus strand of JAANDG010000417.1, from coordinate 117,148 downwards.
TGAATTGCCTCAATTTATACAATTTCGCGGTCAAGTAGTTGGTCGGGCATTCCTAAATTGGCTATCGATGTGAATATGCGCATATTTAGTTTGGGATACCCCCCACTCAGTGGAGTTGAATGAAAGTCGGTTTCTGGGTGGGTGATCTATTAGAGATTAATTGGCAATTAAATCAATAACTTTCGTAAATCCCGTAATCACTCTGGCAGGCATACTACACCCAGTTTTAACTGTCATAAGAATTACACCGGTCTGGTAATTACATACAATTATCCAACTATGTGAACGCAAGGATTCTTAAAATTTTGTTTTGTGACCATGGTGAACTGTTGTGAGCTTATGTGAGGACGCTTACTCGTCGACGCTTACTAATGCGAAGACTCTCAAGATTATTATGTATCAATACCTTAGCGTTTTGTGTTTGAGCCCTAAGTGTCCTAAGAGCTCTAAGATACGCTCGCTTCCTCTGTCTTGTGAGTACACGCGTACTTTGCGTTGATTGTTATTGTTGTGACGCTCAGACGCTCTTCTTCTTTCAATTCTTGCTTGATTTATTTTCCAGTATCCCTGTCCTTATTTGGATCCGAGATAGACTTAGACGACGAGGTATTTTGGTTGACAAGTTGAATTTGTTTGGCTAATTCGAAGAAATTGAAAGTAGCCAAGCGAGCGAACGGCGTTCCGTTCTAACGTAGTCCCTGGAGATTGCGTTACCTTGTATAGAATTGGAATTTGGAATTTCCCCCTATCCGTTTATAGTGTCTCCAAGTGGAGAGAGAGAGAGAGATAGATTTGATGGCTTATGGTAGTTTAAAGGGTTTTGAATCGGACAGGAATTCTTTTAGTGGTGTCCTCAAGGGCTACGGCTACGGTATACAAGAGAGTTTTCTGTTTCCGAGGACACAATAAGGCAGGTATTGGGTGATGTCTGTCGTGAGTGAAGGATTATTATTCAAAACTGTTAACTGTTTGGAAAAAACAAGAAGTTGGCATTTTGCTTGGGTGACGTAAATTTTGGACACACATCTGGTGGCAGACCTAATACGGACTTGATCGTAGTAGGAGAAGGATGAAAATGTTCCACACGTGTTAATTATGCTAACGTAGGTAGGTAGGTAGGTAGGTAGGTAGTCCCTAGTTGGTTCCGTTGGTCTCCCGTCTCCCTAGGTAAGTAATTAGGTATAAGTGTGTTTTGCCCAAATGTATTTCCTTCCTTCTTCTTCAGCTGAATAGGGGTGGTTGTGGTTGTTTTGCTCCTGCTCCCAGTGTTTTTGCGCCCATTTTCTACAATTCTCTTTAGGCTTTCACCTTTTACCGGGGAATAGGGAGGGAGGGGGATTTCCCCTACTTAATTATTCTAGAGTGGTGTTTTTGGACAAGCCAAGCAAAATAAGCGTGCAGGTAAATGTCGTAAGGGCTGTGTTTTGCAATATTTAAAGAGAAGTGATTTCATACCTTATTAATCTTTGATTTTGTTTTGGCGTTGAAAAGTTTTGATATACACTTTAAACTTTAGCAGTATGGTAGGTTCGTGGGTTTGTGTGAGTTCAGAGTTCGGAAGTGAACGGGGTTAATAGTATTTGCAGTTGATATTCAGTTTGTTACTATACAAGTGATTCTTTTGTTGTCAAATGTTTGTTGAAAGAAACTTGTATTTTCTTGCAAATTTCTCTGTAGTGACTTCACAATCCACTAATGACCCCGTTTGTTGTGCGTGGTCTTCCTTCCCTTTTAAGTTAACCAACAAAAAAGTGTCAAAACTGCGTTGATCTTTCATCGTTTACTTGTGGCTCTCTCTCTCTCTCTCTCTCTCTCTCTCTCTCTCTCTCTCTCTCTCTCTCGGTTCAAAAGCTGCCAAACTTTGTCAATCTTTGCTTTCGAGTTCAGATTCTATTGGGTTCATTTAGCTCCCATATTTACAACAATTCACTTACCCGCTTACTCAGGTTCGTGAAGCGCGTCAAAACGTGGGCGCTCAGTTCCCTAAGGACTTGTTTTGGGTAGGGTATCCCACCAAAGTTTGAGTGAGATTTTGTGAAACGTTGGCCTGTCACTGGTGATGGAATATTAAAGTTTAGTTGGCGTGGTATGCGTGGTTTTTGCAAAAAAGGAGAAGCCGGATAGACTGGAATGACTTGTATATAAAATTTGATTTATAATAAATAAAATGCTGTGTGTAAAATTTAGAAATGTTTCGTCGAGTTTAATAGAGTTTTTTTCGTCGAGATTCTCGACAAGATTACTAATTACTATACGGAAGAGTTTTACCGGTTTAGTTGAATGCGGTGCTTTGTAAATCTATTGGCTTTTGGTTTTTTTGAATACGAGTTGTGTATACTGTGATACTTTAATGGTGGTTCTTTGTGTCTAGTCTCATCATACGTCCGGACTTGAGTGATTTATAAAACATTACCCTCCCATCTCCCAACAACTGTGGGAGAGTAAGTGCCGGGAGGATGCGGTCCCTTGGGGGTTGTATTGTAGATGCCGGGGGTAAATCGAAAAAAGAAAGGGTGACTTTTGTTGATTCGTTAGGCATTAGGGCCTTAAGATGCATGGGTGTCTTTTATTTTCTGGGGATCTGGTCATCTTGTTTACGCCATTGAATTGTCAGGTATTTTGATTTTATGATTGTGAATTTGTGGGTGTGTTACGACCATAAGGACTATTTTTAGTTGTCTATACTATGCGCCTTAGCCACAAAATGTCAGACTAACAGCTTGTTCTTGTTGGTGTTTGGCTTGCTTCATAATTATTACCATTGAATCTGTGAAGCAGTGAAACTATGAAATTTGTGTCTTGAACCTTGAACCACTTGCACTGGGGCGACTATTCGGCCTTCGGCCTATTTCAATTATTAGATGTGTCAGTGTGTATAGTACAATGTTTGTTTTGAAAACCAAGTTTTCTTAGAGGAATTGGAATCCGGAATGAGGTTTCCAAGAATAGATGCCCATTACTTAATGCATGTGGAATTCCTAATGATCTTTTGTTGTGGGAGGGCCAGGGCGTCCTTCTGTGTCCCACTCATTTATTCGTCTAATTCGTCTTTTTCATTCATAAACATTTAATTTATACCTTTGGCTGTCTGGGGAGGCTTATTAGTTTATGTGAGTTTTCCCTTCTCGTAGTAAGTTATGCGCAATTTTTACCAAAGTTACACCTTAAAACGCTTACGTGTTTATGTTGTGTGTACTGACACGGGACCAAAATTGATACTAGGGAACAAGCGGTTATCTATAAGTAGGAGAAAATATGAGCACCTAAATAAAGTAGCCTCGTAAACTTTTTTTCGGTAGATCTCGGCTGTTCTTAATGAGACCCATCGAAGTCTTTGGACTTTCTTTGGATGGAGTTTGGGGCCTCGGGCCTCTATATCTTTCCGTTTTGTGCTTGTGGGCGGTGCAAGGTCCCAAGCTTAAGGCCGGAACCCTCCCCCTCTTCCGTGAGAACATAGTTTTCTTTATATAAGACACGGAAGATTGGGAGCTCTTTTAGGAGCTTCCAGAGGTCCATGATAGGAAATTGGACTTGACCAACATCGCGGTTTTCTGCATTTTATCAATTGGGCAATTATTAATTACCCCTGTGTACCATTTAAGGCAATCAATATTGTGGTTGGTATTACAGATGAGAAATGGTTGTTCTTGCTAGTCACTACAGTAAATAATGTCATGCTTTGTGCAAATTCTGATTCTTGAACCTTTGCCTCAGCCTCTTTATAAATGTTTTTTCCGCTGTGATTTCGCCTGCAGAATGGTGATGTTTGAACAATTTAGTCGCTACTGTATTCTGACCAAACCGGGAACGAATTATTCCCAACTACTACTGGTTACTCCCATTCTGCAATGATGTTGTCGTCCCTGGTGGACAAGGTCCAGTCGTCGACGTCCTCGTTGGCGTCCTCGGTGAGCGCCGCCTCCGAGGAGGTGTCGCCAAAACTGGAGGAGCAGATGCGGCGCCTGAGCATGCCGCTCGGTAGGGTGCGAAAGTTGAGCGGCATGAGCGCGAGGCGGCTCTCGCAGATGATCACCACTATTGGCGAGACTATTGACCAGGAGATTATTATGAACGGTAGGCGAGGGTGGGGGTTGTTTGGTCACGTGTGATATTGGTTCTGATGGATTATACATGTCAGGGTACTTTGCTTGCACTGGTACATCTGGGGTACCTGACAACTATGGATAATGGGTTACATGATGCTATGGGTATGGGTATGGGACGCGCGCTCGGTGCTTATTTGGTTATCAAAAAATGTTTTATGAAAAGTGTTTGGTATACTAATTTTCAGGACTTTGCTGTATAGGTTACGATAATAGGATAAAATGAATATGTTGGTTACGGTACCGTAAACATTACGGTACCATACATTTTGGGTTACGGTATCGTAACTGTGTGTTTTAGGCGATAAGCCGGCGGCGCCTCTCTTCGGCACATCCTACCTGAACAGAGAGTGGGAGATTGTCACCGTGAAGGAGATGTGCCGACGACTCTCGCTCGAGCACATTGACCACATTGAGATGCCCATTCCGGAGGGATCCGAGGGCAGCCAGGTCTTGGACCAGCTCATGGTCAGACAGGTGGGAAATATTGATTGATTGATTGAATGTGTGTTATTGATTGGTTTTGTTTATCGATCGATGGTTGGATGAGAATAGATTATGGGTTGTTTTGGGGTTTTAACCCATTAGGAAGCGAACCTGTGTCCGAGCGATTCACGTTTGAATAATTGGTTCTAACGAATTCTAAGATAAATCAGTATTAGGGTAATTGTCCAGCTCTGCTCCGAAAGCTTAACATCATGCAAATTGTATAGTGATGTAGCTTAATTTAGTTACAGGCATAAAAGTAGTAGAAAATTTGGTGCCAGTTGCCATGCATTTGAATTAACGGCGTAGATGTTTGTGTGTCCTTTCACTTGGTTTATTATTAGTCGGGCTAATCGAATTATGATGCTATACAGCTATACCAAAAGTTGTTGCAACCCACTTCGTTTGAATTAAGTTGGTAGTTATGGTCTTTCGGATACGTATCTTTTATGCGAGAATGCGAGACATATATAATGGTTGACATATGGGCGTAGTGTGACACGTTTTTTTCCGTATATCTTCGCAGAACTGAAGTTTTCGTATCTTTAGGTGATGGAAATTCTCCCCGCGCGCGCCGAAGGCTATCCCTGGGTGAACATCTACAACTCGGAGAAGCATGGATTCAGCTTGGCCACTTTGTACAGGTACGTGGGAAAGACGGGGCCTTGACAGAGCAGGGAGATTGGGGCTTAGGTAGGCCTCAGTCTTCTATACTTGGACACTTGGACACTATGTTACTTTGTTTATTCACATATCATGTCTGTCTTTTCATTTCTGAATGTCTTTTAACTTATGATTATGGGTTTATTCTCTTCCCTGTACTTAACTTGTGTGGCGCGTGAGAACCTCGACCTCGTATCATTATTTGAAGTCACGTGGCGCACGTAGCATTTGGCGATCTTTGAGAGAACGCTTTGACCTTTAATTACGATTCGGCCATTAGCCATTAGATTTAGAATTTAGAATACGCTATAGTTGCAAACATACGGCGTGTTGCTTTCTCTACATGTGCAGAGGCAATTTGCATACTCGGTGCCCCGTAATTACTATGGCTTATCTTCTGTTTGCAGCTTGCAAAATTAAGCTGCGATCTGCTAGGATTTCGGTGTTGAATTAAACACACTGGAGAAATTCTAAGGGTTGTTAGGAATCTTGTTGTATTTAGTTGTCATTAAACTTAAACTCGTTTTTTAAGATTCACAACTTTTTGCAAAAAGAGTTTTTTCGTACATACATAATACATCAAATTGTGGGTGCCGGGGGTGGTTTGCGTGTGTAAGTTTTCGCCGGCATTATTAATCAGTTCGCTTAGTTTGACAAATAAGAGATCTTCTTTTTTTTCCGGGTACCTGAAATATGCACGCAATATTTATATGTATATGTAGTTGGAAGAAGTTTTGCAGAATTTGAATTTCTGAGATTTTCTTGGAGAATTGGGGAGTCGGGAGAGAGGAGAGCAATGTTTGTTTAGTTATTAATAAGGCGGAATTTCAAAATTATTCAGAACCCTTCTCTTTCAATTTGAACTCATAACTCATCAACGGTGGGCATTTCCTTTGGTAAGAGTGTAATGTAAGATATAATCTCTTGCTCATCGTAAAGGGGCATGGCAAGTGGTTTGTGAATCTGTTGGATACGTATGCCATTCTGTGCGTTTTCAGCACAGAATGGTAATGAGAATATAGTTGATAGATTTTACGTTTCGTAAACCACTTGCCACATCGCTTTGGTATTGTTCTTTCGACGAATGTGAATGTCCTAGCTAATAACAGGAGTAGGATTACATAACAGTTTGTTTTTGGCAAGGTTACTATGTTTTTCTTTGGCCCAGGTACTTTTGGCAACAACAAAATTGGAGCGCATGTTTACCCGCACGAGCGCGGTTTATAGTGGACAATTAGGAGCGTGCTAGATGTTATTCTTTCTTATCTTGTGGGGATGTCTCTCTCGCTCTCCGTAACTCTCTCTCTTTCTCTCTCTCTAGCTCTCTAGCTCTCTTTACCTCTCTATTTTTCCTCTATTTCTCTCTCTCTCCCCCTTTTACTTATTCCTTTTTATTACCCATCCCGTGCTATTCTTATCCACCGGGGGGATCGCGTTCCAAAATATTGTGTCCCTCTCCTCATTAGAATTTCTTCAAGCGTCCGACTACTGTAAGCATGTGAGTTCCGGGGAAATAAGGTCCCCATGATTAGAATAATCCAGGACAAACAAGAAATAGGCGCAGGCTATTTTGAGATTTCCCTCTCCCTTCCGTGTGCGCTGAGTGATAGAGGTTGTATTTTGGTTATATTTCTTTACAACTGTCCCAGAGTCCCGGCCCCAGCTTATAACTTGGACATTTGTCTGTTGCAAAAAGTACCGTAAACTATATGGTTATTAGACTCTTTGAAGGAACGCGCCTGCACACGGAAATGACGTAAATAAATAGTTGCGTTATCTTCTATCTTTTCAGAAAGATGGCCGAATTCGACGAGGACATGTCGCCAGTGTTGTTGATTGTGCGTGACACCCGGGAACACGTCTTTGGCGCGATTGTGTCAGGCGCCATCCGGACACAGGAAGGATACTCGGGCACCGGGGACTCGTGTCTGTTGTGGCGGTTTACGGGCGAAGTGCCTCATACACGGTGGGTATTATGTTAGTTGAGCGGGATTTGGCAACTTTCCAGGAAGTACGGTAGATAAGGTGCTTGATTAGGAATTAGGATTACCTTACCATTGACTCCTCAGGTACAGTTCCCTCAAAGGTTTGATTAGAATAAAACGGTCAATATTTCTCAGATACGGTGATTGTGGTATTGTTGAGGGGTGCGCAGTGCTAGGGTGTGTCAGGTGGGGTTCACGAATGTCATGGTTCATGTTTATCTCCGACATTGCTCTGCTGCTGAAACAAGACTATATTCTGTGTTTATATGAGCACCAGTTGGAGTAAAGATTGGAATTTTTTTTCTGTTTCTAGGTGCTCTAATTGGCGACAATTAGTCATTGCTGCGTAGTTTTTGCGCGTGTTTTTGCATGAATATTTCTTGCAGAAACCGCGTCGTGACGCCTATTTTGGAACTCCATAATTGCGTCAAAAATGTGATATCTGTGGCTAGGAAAAGGGCAATTTTGGAGTAAAGAGTAGTGCATTGTACCTAGGAAGTTCGAAATTGCGTGACAAGCCTAATTGGTGAATCGTTTTTTTTTTTGCGGTATGATGGTGTGTAAATTGTAGGTAAGGGTAAGGGGTGAGGAGTGAAAACGGGTGATGTTTATAGTTGTTGGTTAGTTTTGAGGGTAAGATTAATGGTCATAAACAGGTTAATAAACAATCAATAATCAGTAAACCAATCAGTTAATCAGTTGGTGGCTAAGGCAGACAATAAATAGTAATGGAATCTTGCAGTTGATCATTTCGTCCATTTTTGTTTTTGCTTTTTTTGCGGTTTCATTTTAATCTGTGTGGGGTATGTTAGCGTGTAAATTGACCTCGGTTGCCTGCGTTTTTTGTTGGGGGTCTATTTTTGCGTTCACGGGTATCTTGTGTCATACACGTGAGTATGAGTTAAGTAGGAGTCGAGTGTTTGAGCCAAGTTACTTAGATTTCTACCCACGCGGTATCGGTTTGTAGATAATTACTAATGAGTACGCAGTGCTTCTCCTTCTCGGTTTACATGTTGACACCGTCGGTTAGAAGGATATTCTTTAGCTGGAAGTATATTTTAAGGAAGTACACAGGGGCGTATATCATATATATATATCCAGCAAATATAGCCTATATATCCACCAAATATAAAATGAAATTAATCCCACAGAAAATAGGTGCAATGATAATAAAAATAACAACAATAACAACAATAACACGGCTAATGAGAAATGAAAGTTGCCTTAATTTTCATATCATATTCACGTAATATTTTGGCTTTGGGGGCCCTGAAGGCCTGAAGGACAGTCGGTTAAAAAAATGTAATATTAGTTTTTTTTGCAGTGAGCTCCGTCATTACACGTGGACCGGTGATAATCAGTTCTTTGTGAATGCTTCTAAAGAATGTCTATCGATTGGAGCCGGTGGAGGACACTATGGGTGAGTATTATTATTATTATTATTATTATTATTATTATTATTATTTTATTATTATTATTTTATTATTATTATTATTATTATTATTATTATTATTATTATTTTTATTATTATTATTATTTTTATTATTATTATTTTATTATTATTATTCTTATATTCTTCTTATCTTCTTATTCTTCTTCTTCTTCTCTTCCTTCTTCTTTTCTTAATTTCTTATTCTTCCTCTTTTTTTTATTAAATTCTATTTCTTTAGGCTTTGGCTCGATGCAGACCTCAATCACGGTAGTTCTCGACGTTGTGAAACGTTCGACAATGAGCCATTGGCGGGCGAAAAAGAGGACTTTATCATTCAGTTTATTGAGGCCTACGGGTTCAGAATGTAAGCTAGGTCCTGACTTACTGTATCTGGGTTACGTTAGTGAAGTCTTGGGTTACGGTAACCAGGTTACATGGACGAAAGTCTTGATTACGATTACGGTAGTTCGGTTGCCGTGTAACTTGGTTGCTGTAAAGAAAGACGGATTACCAGGTCCAGCTTGCCTCGATTTTCTGAGGCTATATATGCGTTACTATGCCTGTCTGATTCCTACATGTATATATAATTAACATTATTTATTGAATTTGTAGCTTTTTTTCCTTGGGATGGTTGTATTTTTACTACAGGCTTGTGTACTGGAGTGCTGAGAGGCAGGTTTGTTGAATTAGGTTTGGATTTAAACTATTGTTTAAACTTGGTCCTATGTTTAGGCTTATGTTTGGCGTAAACCTAGGCTTCGTTTGAACCTATGAAATTTAAAAAAATTCCCTTAGCTGCCTCACTATTCAAGCCTAGTTTTTGCTTTTCTTTGTATGTACATTTCTAGTTTGTTTTGTAGTCCAGTTGATTCGTTATTTATAACATTATATCATTGAAAATAAGAAGTCGTGGTCTGTAATTTGACCATTTAGTTTTTGACTCGGGGTTCACTTCCCCATAATGTTACCACATTCATTTTGTTTTCATCAAATGTTTTAGTCACTATCAGTGCTCATTTGCATAAGTGTTTTCTTTATCATACAGATACCTTTTTTGCGCAAATTCATATTGTTTGATGAGAGGTATAAGTCGAATTATCCTGTGATTAAAGCCGTTATGCTTAACCGAAGTCATATTTTCGAGAATTTTATTTAATATATAATCCTAGCATTTGTTCCCTATCTTTCCGTGTGAAATCTCCTGGATTTTTGATTTACGAATTTTCATGCAAACTGGGTTTGAGTTTGTGGGTTTTGTGGGAGCGCTCAGGGTTGGGTGATGCAGATGTTTGAAATTAGCATACAATGTATCTGTATCTTTGACTACTGTTTACTTTGAAGGCTTGCTTGCAAACACCGTGCAAACTTGAGCGTTGTAACATGATCCCTTTTCTACTGTAATTGCTTTTTGATCGATTTTATTTTTGTTTTATCCAAAATAGAGCCCCTATAACAAACAGTTCGTGATTCAATTCGTACCGGTATATACAAGTGTAGTGAAGACTATTTGATGTGTTTTATTTTTGTATTTCTTTTGGAAAATGATTGACCCTGCTAATTTGATGCTGTCAATGATAAGGTCTTGACACTGAAGTTGTGTCACCATGTCAAGAACTTGTTTCGTTACGGCATCATGTGGGTGTTTATTCATTTCTGTTTACTAGATGAGGGTAGAGGGTGTCTATGTCTAGGGCCGGTTCTATGAAAATAACTCAATGCTATAGTTAGTTACCCCGTGGTTTAACTTAGTTCACGAGAGAGCGTATTTCTTTGAACTTTGCCTTTGTTAGTACTAAATTGGTTTTCTAGAATTGGCACTGGTTATACATTTCCTCTGTTTATTCAAGCAAACACTAGTCACTGTCATTACATGTGAATACAAGAAAAAGAGTTCAATAATTCAATTTTTCGGATTTAAGAACTTTGAGATTTGATGATTTATCCACAAATTTTTTATTCGTTTATTGTTTTTTTTGTGTTTGAAGTACTACTGTATACACTGATGTGGATGTATAAATGGTAGAAAATGAGATGGTTTTGTTTGGTTGGTGTTTTGACATTTACAAGTTTTGAACAGTCTGCTACACGCATCTATATGGGTACTGAAGATACAATATGTATAGAAATTCTGGAAGTTGATTTATCTTCAATATTCTGAATTGTTCCACTGAATTGCTGGTCTTATGGCCGTTGACGATGAGTTGGGGGCTAAACTCTGTGTTATCTCCCAATACAGTAAGATGCAGGTAGTACTGGGAATGGACGTTGAAAGTTGAAAGCAATTTGTGAAAAAAAACATTTTACTTCAATATTGTGACTTGTTACTTGTTACACCGAGGTCCTGGTCCTGGTCGTATGCGATATGTAATAGATGACGAGTTCCAGGCGACAAATTGGACTCAACTGGGGTAAACGTGGACTCAGATGTGGTAAACCCTGTGTTATCCCACAATACAGTAAGATGCAACTGGTACTGGGAACAGTGTAGGGTAGGTTGGTGCTGCAGAAGTTTGATGCAGAGATGCATCGAAATAACCACAGATCATGATTAGTAGATGTTTTCTATGTATGTTTGCACAGCTGGATGTAGCTCATGCTTTCATGTATATATGCTCATAAAAACAAAGGAAACAAAGGATTAATGCTCCATTTTGGTGTTCAAATATTCCTTGTTTAAATGTGTATTTGCTGTTTTTCATGTGCTCAGAAATTAGAAAACATGAAATCCTATGTATTGTATATATTGGAACGCTTGTAGATTGGGAGCCTGCTCTATTCATTTACATTATAAACGTTTGCTATATCGGCAGGTCGCCGGACAATATTTTATATAATCTTACATATTCCAATCTGTGGCCTATTGCCTATTCACTATAACTTGGTCCTAGGCCAAAAGTGCTGATCACTTATTTTCTGAATAAAAATGAACTTAAACTGGGCTATTGTTTTTGTAACTTTATTGGTAGTGGTTACAACATCGAGTAGTGGTAAGACGTCGAAGAATTCTACCGACTTACACTCGACTGATCATGGTGAGGAGATTTAAACATAAATATATTAAGCTTTAAGAGTGAGTGTGTGAGCCGGACTATTCAAGGGCGGTGCAATAATACAGTGGTCTGTGTTATCGGAGCGCAGACGCGCGCGTGGCTAGCCGCGCTTTTGTAGACGCGCGCGTAGTTAACCGCGACCTGCGCAATTACCGGGGTACGCGGATAGGTGTGCCGCGGATAGATAGCGGGTAATAATACATGGTGGAGTGAGCTACCGCGCAGCACAGCAACGCAGTTGCGTTTTGGAACCCAGCAATTCGCGCACCCAGAAAAGGTTTTGGCACCCGCGCGTCCGAAGTTCAGATGTCATCCAAACTGATTCTGAGGTTCTGAGCAGGAACGACCGAGTTCCAGATGACAAATTGTCTTCAGGCTAAACAGCTTTTTCTGATTTAGAGAGTCTTCTGATCCTGATTTTTGAAGGTAATCATAGGCAATTCATACTTCATACGGTGATAACTTGTCTTCATTTTATTCGTTTAGCCTGCCTATCGTGTAAAAAAGAGGACATTACCGTCGAAGCGTCAAGGCAGTGGGCAAAGGTAGGGTTTTCTTAATTATTTGATTATTTATTTAATTTTCTGAAAAATTAATGCAGCTGTAGGGTTTACTTTTTTTGGGTTGAGTGCAGTCTCTAAAAATTTTTGTTTCAAAGCTCATTGCTCAGATATAGCACACGTACACAGATCGTGTGAGCATAAATCCCACCTAATCATTTTTTGTACTGGCCTATACTTTTTGTGTTTTATTGGTAGTGGTTCTATCAACGTAATTATTTGTTTATTATTGTCAACATTTCTTGGTCTTGGCTAACTTAATAAGTTAACCGGGCGTACTATCCACCAGTTAAAGCGAAATACCGGCCGGTTTTTGAAACGCATCGCGTACCCCTGCTTTCTTATGCATCATATGCAAATGAGCATAAATTATAATAAAAAATAGACCCCAATTCGACCCCCTCTTATTGATAGGATAACTGTTTAAACCATAGTCGTTTCTTTAGAAATCCGAAGTAGATCTAATCCAACTGGACCCGCGTACTGGATGTTTAACTCGAACATTCTACTGTAAGGCGAGGAATAAAAAGAAGTACGTCATACTATCGGTAAGTTGATTTTGTTTTGAATACAATGTGAGTGAATGTGTATGGGTATCTGTATCTGTATATGCGAGTGTGCTAGTTGTTGTGTGTTTGTTTGTGTTTGTGTGTGTTTGTGTGTGTGTGTATGTGTGTGCGTGAATACTTTTTGGTGATACATGTTACTAGTTACCGGCTTATGTACCCGCTGTTGTGAGCAGGGCATAAAGCATAAACCTCGCCGGTGAGTCCGGAGGTGGTTCGCGTAATTTTCTCTATTCGTGATACGTTTCTAATAAATTTCTCGCACCACCTCCGAGCTCCCCATACCTTATATGCTAATTCCGGAGGTGGTTCAGCCACGAACCCTATAATTTATGCAATATTCTAATTAGTTGTGGTTCGCCGGTGAGCTAGTCAGCGGGCTTAGGCTATGGTTGTGAGGACCTATCCCTGCAGCTGACGTTCATAAATGTTTACGAAACAAATTGCGATTTAATCATTAACCATTTATTACAAAATGGAAGATGAACACGAGTTAAGATATGCATTTTTTATTAAACAAATCAATAATCGATAACGAGTTAAGATATGCATTTTTTATTAAACAAATCAATAATCTATATCGATAATTATCTAAATTTCAGTGGAATCACGGCGACCTGGGAATGTACGATGGAATTGGTTCCGTAATTACCCTCCTTAATTGCTCAAACGGCACTTGGACGCTAATGGATTTCCCAATTAACCACGTGGAATGCTCCATTGTCTAATGTACACAGTTAGGCATTATAAACATATATACATAATGCATTATAAACATGAACGTAATACAAATCTAGTATAAATACATATAAGGTGTCAGTTGGCGCTTTTATGACGCACTGGAAGCACTACAGCTAGAATATTGTTAGCTCCTCTGTAAGTAGTGCGCCGCAGGTGCGCCATTCCTTCGCGACGTACATTTTGCCGCACGGCGGTTCAACCAAAGAAATCAGAATCCGATTCCACGTCCTTTGCTCCACCGCCCATGACGAGGCGATCGATGGAGTCCTGGGATTCTTTCTTAGTATTCTTCGCAGTTGAAGACCCTTTCAAATAACTGGAGAGCAGATCCGAACCGGAGAACGCCGACTTGGTACCCCTGAAAATAATTGACAATAGAGACCAACCAAAGCATTGTGATATTTATCACGATATAAACTTATAAACTTTTACCGAAACGTAATCCAAGAAATTTGTCCAAAAAGTAAACCAGTTCCTCACAACAGCTAGTGATAAAGCGAAATACCGGCCGGTTTTCGAAACACATCGTCGACAACTGAATTTTTCGTATTTATGCTAATTTGCTCGAATTTAGCTATTCTTTTTATTCTAATTTATGTTATTTTGCATTGCTGCATATGAAATATGGTGTACTCGATGCGTTCCAAAAACCGGCCAGTATTTCCGCTTTCCGCTTCTGTGTGAGCGCTTTCCGCTCACACAGAACTCGTCAGAATACACTGCACACACACCATACATATCAGCTGAGTGGTGATGAAAACTCATAATCACTTTAGCGTGACAGCGAACAAAACACGAAGATAACACTAAAAAGAAGAACTTACAATAAGTTTCCAAATGGTTTGTCGTTAGTCGTGTCTGTATCCGAAGAATCAGACGCATCGTCTTTACTTCCTAATAAAGCCATCATCTTTTGGTAGTCACTAGCTTGCTTTTTCTCTTTTTGCTTCGAGGTTGTTGCCGTCTAAAATTATTCATTTTGGCGTTTGGAAGCAACTTAAAGGGTTTTTTCAGTCAAATCAAATCGCTGTATCCGGCAGGAAAATAACTTTTGTACTGATTGTGATTTTTATGGGGTTAAAGGGAGAGGCCCATGAGAATAAAGTTTTCCTCAATTTACTTGCACAGAATGTCCGGAATTTCAGAAATATTACCGTGAAACCGCATTGTTTGAAGCCTGGAACTCACAGAGTTATTCCCCGGCAAACAGTTCGTCCAGGTACAGTTGTCAGGATCAATTTTCGCGCTCTTAGGGCATTCCTGTGTTGGAAACGCCTCTTTATAATTGTAGTAATGATCTATATTCATTTGAACATTATTACGTTGAAAAAGAATGCAAGTGCACGGATATAAACCGTAAAAACTAATTTTTCTGTTGCTGACTACGGTACCTGGTCGAACCGTTTAGCATAGAATATCTCTGCGAGTTCTAGATGCAAATTTATGCGGTTTTCACAGTAATATTTCTGAGATACCGGACATTGTGCGCAAGTAAATTGAAGAAATTCTTTTTCTCGTGGGCCTCTCCCTTTAACAACACATACCAAAAATAAAGTACGGTACGATTTGAATTGACCCCGTCCATGTAAGAAGAAAGTTTTTTTAGGAATAAAACACATTACGATTAGTTGTATCAACATGCGCTAGGTGTAAATATGTGAATTGTCACAAAAATAGGCGCTACTACCACCTACATGAAAAATAGAGCTTTTACCGTTAAAAAGTCCACGTTGGATTGAAGTAAAGATGGACGGGCTTCACGATTCATCGTTTTTGATTCCTGCTGTGCTTCTTGCTCCACAACTACTTCTTGCTTTGATGTTTCATCTTTTTGCTGCTTCGGAGGCGGGCCTGCAGGATGATCACCGAAGACAACTCTTCGTTGTGCTGTTGAAGCAACCGGTGCAACAGTATCTTGCTTCAATTCCTGCTGCAGAGGCACTTGCGCGTCTGACATTTGCTGCGACGAAGCATAAACTTGAGTCGTCGGTTGTGTCTGCTGCGAGATCTGTTGTTGTGCAGCGGGCTGTTGCAGAACTTCTTTTATGGGAATAGCTTCCCGTTTCACACCAATGTGCCCGTTTCGGATGTCTAAAATATGAGATCATGCGGTTTTTATGTTATATTTATATTCGTATAAATATGTATGCCAGCCAGACTTACGCAAAATATATTCCCAAAATTAGCAAGTGAAAATGGTATAACAAAATCCATATAAAATGTCACAACATATTCTTGTCTATGATTCGAGACATCCAAATCGCTGTGTCTTTGCTTTTACTCAAGATCAACTGAAAACTCAACATAATAATAATTGTTTGATTTGATAAAATCACCTTACCATTCATGAGTTTCTCCTGTTCCAGTTCATATTCTTGCTGCATTATTTGATCGTTTGTAGGGGTTAGCGGGCGTTGAGGAGCGGATATCTGAACAGTCATATGATATAGGCGCAGTGGTTGCGCGGCGCACGCGAGGTTTGTGCCGCGCACCCTATTATAATAAAAGAGCCAACGAATACCTGAATGTCATTTAGTCGACGTCTAATGTCAGTTATCGCATCAGTGGAAATCGAGGGAACGAGACCATCGTCTGAAAATGAGATTATGGCTTTTTTATTTTTTTCTGATTATGTGATGTTAGGTTTTTAGGGAAGAAAGAGCAAGCTTAGTTCAAATAGTAAGCTTGTCATCCACTGTTTGGTTTGATTCCTATTATTTCCCTTCGCTTTATACCTTCGATGACTGCTGACGATCTACTTCTCTGTCTCTCTCGCTCTCCCCGGTCTCTCTCTCCCGTCTCTCGCTCTCTACCGTCTCTCTCCCGTCTCTCTCTCTCTCTCTCTCCCTCTCCTTCTCTCTCCCGCTCTACGGTATATAGACATACCGACTGGAACGGCCGCTCGGAGTCTCACGTAGTCTTCCGTTGGCATGGGCATTCGATGTTCTCTCATAACCCTCAATTGTTCGGAGATCTCTTTGAGGCGCTGTCGCATCAACACGACATCGGAGTCGAGGAGTGGACCTCTGAAGGAATGTAGGACTAGTTTTGTAGTGTCGCCAGATTTCTGCCCTCTCTCTCTCTCTCTCTCTCTCTCTCTCTGTGTCTCTCCCAATCTCTCATTCTCCCTCTAGATCTCTACTTTTCTAGGAGCTGGACTCTCTAGACCTAGACTCTAGACAGTCTAGACTATTCTCCTCAGACTCGATCTCCCGAAGTCGTTCTCGTAGAATGTAGAAGTCTACATCCTATTATTTTAGGGTAACTTATTAGCTCAACGGCATTCTCTCAATTTATTAAACTACGGTTAGCTTACCTAGATGGTATCTGATTATACAGAGTACCCGGCCCTATTTGGGCCCGTGGGTAAGGCCTTTCATGTCCACCATCCCAGTGATATTCGGAAGTAGCGAGTTCGTTGACTAGATCGTGATTGTTAGGTCCCTGAAAGTAGTTTCTTTCGTTTTTGGGTAGTTTAGGTTATTTGCTATTTTGAATTTCTTCTTACTTTATGGGTCAGTTTATATTTCGAATTTCGTGTTGGTTTCTGTTTAGTTTATAAAAATACTACTCCTCTAACACTGAGGATACTTCACTGGTGCGCGGGCGGCCTACACTGGGCCTGAAATAGGTGGGCCGCTACCCTGGGCTCACTCTCTTTTTGTAGGCCACGCACCGGCCAGTTTCGGGTTGTTTAGTGTCAGAACCAAAGTAACACACCACATTACAGGCGACAAATGTAAAACACCTTTGGCGTCTCATACGTTGGCAACGCTCCGGGTTTCCATAGTGGGTACTTGCTTCGTAAGAAGTCGATATACGCATCCTGTAAGGGTTGGAATTCAAGACACACACATACACAC
This sequence comes from Pelodera strongyloides, assembly GCA_036852015.1. Lineage (NCBI taxonomy): Eukaryota > Metazoa > Nematoda > Chromadorea > Rhabditida > Rhabditidae > Pelodera > Pelodera strongyloides. The sequence continues at coordinate 99,699 of JAANDG010000417.1, read as the reverse complement.
ACACACACACACACACACACACACACACACACACCACACACACACCCACACACACGCACGCACGCACGAACGAACGCAGCACGCACGCACGCACGCACGCACGCACGCACGCACACAGCTGTACACGCACACGTACACAACAAACTTACCCTGGAATGCTTTGCATTCTTCAATCTATGTTCTAGAGCCCGAATACGCTTATCGAGGTGGTCGAAAGCGAAACGGTCGTCCGAATTCATACGTAAGCGTAAGGATCTCTAAAACAGAAATATAGCTTCAACCAATAAATATTGGAAATAAACAACAAATCAGACGGATAATACAATAGGATAGTTCATTACAAAAATGATTGTTTCTGAGAACAAGATCGTATAGGTTTTCATATGGATAAAATCCTTCACGGATGAAAAAACGTGCTCGTTTATTCAAGGGTGGTTTAATAAGCTGTCCGGCACACGAGCACTTAGGCTCTGGACGGTACCGAAGTCAACATGCTGAAACTTTCTCAAGCTGCGCATTTTTCGTGAGCTGGACGTTTTAATCAACATTGAGCAAAGCAAGCGCGCTCATGAGGCGCTGATGGATGATTATTATTGTTACTTATAGTTGTGTTATAAGTCTAGAAGATATAGAAACATCTGTTGTTTAGTTTTAAAAGCGGTTTCATGTGTAGTCACATCCAAATTGTCTTCCTTGCTGTGATTTACGACTATATCCTTCTGACTCCATAACCATATCCAGCTCCTTCCGTTACATCCATCACTTTCCCTCTCTCTTCTTTCTCTCTCAAGCCCACACTCTTTCTCTCTTCCTCTCTCTACCTATCTTTCTCTCGTCTCCTTCACTCTCTCCTAGTCTATTCGCTTTCCCTCTCTCTCTCACCTCTCTCCATTTTTAAAGGGAGAGGCCCACGAGGAAAAAACTTTCCTAAATTTATTTGCACAGAATGTCCGGAATTTCAGAAATATTGCTGTGAAAACCGCAATGCTTGAAGCCTAGAACTCACTGAGTTATTCTCCGGCAAACAGTTCGGCCAGGTACCGTAGCCAGAAATAATTTTTGCGCTTTTAGGGCATTACTGTATTGGAAACGACTTTTTGTACGCGTAGGAATGATCATTGTTCGTTTGAACATTATTATGTAGAGAAAGAATGCAAATGAACGGATATCAACCGGAAAAACGAATTTTGACTTTGCTGACTACGGTACCTGGCCGAACTATTTGACGGGGAATAACTCTGTGAGTTCTAGGCTTCAACTAACGCGGTTTTCACGGTAATATTTCTGAAGTACCGGACATTCTATACAAGTAAATTGAGGACGACTTTCTTCTCGTGGGCCTCTCCCTTTAAGTCAGATTTTTTTTTGAATAAAACAAATTTATCGGGCATATCATATGTATGTAGAAAAGGATGGCACCCCGTTTGACGCATGAATTGCAAAGAAATAAAAAGAATGGCTCAAAAATAATTAAGAACAGCATATGCGCGAGAGCGAAAATAAAATAATTGCAGTATAATAAAAGGTTAGTTCCAACGATAGTTGTTCAAAGGTATTAGTAACAACAAAAAAAAAGTTTTTTGAAACGCCAGCATTCTTATGCAGCCTATGCAAATGAACATAAATTAGAATAAAAAATCGAGCTAAATTCGACCAAATTAGCATAGATACGTAAGAATTCAGTAGTCCGTTTCAAAAACCGGCCGGTATTTCGCTTTAATTGCCCAACAATATGGATGTTTGGTGCAACGATTGCCGTAGTATTACCATAGCAACGCGGTCCAACTACCAGACTTCGTAAACATCATATGCCTTTGCACGGAGGTCAATTTTGGAATACGCACTCGTGACGTAACGCTGAGAATAAAAGAATCTTGATCCAATAAAAAATCGTGAGCAGTCTAGGTTATCTTCCACAATCAAAAACATTACTTCAAGTGATATTTTTATTTAGAAAAAATTAAATCAGCCTAATGGTTTTCTTCTCTTCGTGATTTCACATTACTAAATACTCTCCCTTCGTTTAAAGTTTGCTTCGGGTTTTGGAAACCAAATTTTTCTTGAGAAAGTCTAGCAATATCCTCCACGCTTCAATTTGCCCTTTTCCATGTGTATATGGAGCACCACCGAAAGCCATGTAGCGACCTGGATTAAAAATATATTTTCTGTAATTAGAATAGAAAATAGGTATCACACATGCCAAATAATAATAAATCCTACAAACAAGCATTCATGCCACGATTTATGCTCCATCATAAACCCCTCTTCTATTTATTTGCACAATCATTCACTTAACTGCTTAGACACTTACACTGAATGAAAAACTACATATGTATGTAAGAGGGTATCGAGCATATCTCAAAGTTAACGAATTATACTAAGCACTAAGGCTTGTCCGAAGCGAATCGTGAGCAGTCGTCGTGCCAAAAAGAGAGCGTTCCGCCACAGCGGAGCGGCGAATCTTTTTTGCTTTGCGCTGCTACTGCCGGAAGCTTACCTCCTTGATATAGATAGTCCGTAACGGGTATGTACGGTGGATCAATAATATGTCCGCATCCCTTGAGTTCCACTAATTGATACTGATCAGTCCGGTTCATCTTTTTGAAGATTTCGTCTATCTCTTTTCCTTGTACAGAACTGTCGATGGCACGATCGTCACCACCCGCCTGTAAATAGTATATTCCCGTACATGTCGGTCACTCCTAATTCATCTAATTCATTTTGTAGGATTCCACAAGGTGTTAGTTACTCTATTACCGTCGCCTACTCGGCCTCCCATTTATCAGTTTGGACCTAACGCTGAGGCATTCGCCCTTAGAGGCCATTGGGGATTGTTTTATATGATAACAGACGGCTATCGCTTCCTGAGGCGGCTTTCCAATACTACGCAGTGTTTGCAGAAACTGGGCTTTTTTATATGAGACGTCTGAATCATATATTCCAAAGTTTATAAGAATCAATTGCGTTTATTTTGGAGAGTTGGCCTACTTATACCAAACACCTGAAACGTAGAAAAACGTTGCGGTCGCACAAAGCTTTAAATTTCAAACTATTCTTTTTTATATGATAGGATGGTGGCATCAATTGGAATTCAAAAAAAAAAATCACTCACAATGTAGAGAAATTGTTGGTGATCCTTGACATCTTCAAATCTCAGCATATGTTCATCTTCAAGTTGGCACGACCCGTACATTTGACTGTAGGAAACGAATCCGTTGAAGTATTCGACGAGGGGCATGTTGTCTGGCATCACTCTTGAATAAACAGTGTAAAATGTGGACTCTTCTATAAGCCCGGGTCATCGCACTGATGAGACCCAGCCCGGGTAAAATACTCGTATACGATAGGGCCGAAACGGCCAATTGTACACCGCACCGCATAACCGCATGACCGCATGACCGCACAAACACCGCATGAGGTCAAACACCGCACAGAAACCGCGCAAGTTTACTAGACACCGCACAGACACCGCACGAGTTTACTAGACACCGCATAGACACCGCACCCTGCCAGACACCGCATAGACACCGCACCGTGTTGACGCTGCCAGTGGTGATAAGCTTGCGTGTCCAAGACAAGCTGGAAGTGCCAACTTGTTTGTCAGGTATCAGAATTGCCAGAATTGCTTTGCAAGTGCATTTTTCTTGACGTGAACCACTTCGTAGACACAATGATTCTAGTGTTCTGGATTCCACATTAATGTGTATGGTTCTTTTGGACCTAGAAATTACAAATATGTTGTTGAGAAAATACATAGGGAAATAAAAAGTCTTCCGATGGCACACTACTACCTCGTTTTTGTCCGCAGATGATATAAATTAAATATCGTGGCCACAATTCTGGATGGTTGACTAAATGTGCTTGTCGAAGTATTGTGAACGGTTTACGCGGCGTTTTGTTCTGCTGATAATCATAATGTTTTTACGTGAGAAAAGACACCACACTTTGGAGGAGTGGAGGAGACCACTAGAGAAAACTTTTGAGCAATTCAGAGTATGCTACTTGCTGATTATTTGATATTCATTTTGTTTTACAACAATGAAATTCTAAAACCCGGCAAAATCCTTACATTTTCGGCCCCTTTCCACTGTCCACTACGTTTAGAAGAAGAAAATCTGATTATACTATGTTTAGCTAAACTGGGCAAATAGTTTCTGGTAAAAAATGCTCAATTGAAGTAGTTGCGGAACCTGGCACTAATCGTACTATCTATGGTAATAGAAGAAGCAACCCTAATAGGGCAACAATTTGAATTGGTGATTAGAACAGGTCAATGCCCTTGCTCATATGAATGATGAGAGCTATTCATACCGTCATGTAACTCTGTCTATAGTATTTCCATAGGATGTCTAGCTGAAAAAAAGAAGAATTTATTTTCTATTACTGCTGATGGAATTCCACAATTTTCTATCCAGTAAGCTAAGACGCGAAAACACCTCTCTGAAGTGTCACGGAGCCTTTAAATATATAAATCAGATGTTTTCATTCAGCTAACCTGAAATATTCAAATCAGATGCTTTGCCGATGATTTCAAAAAGTTTTCAACGATAGTCCTGCCTCTTTTGTCGATGCATATCTTATTATATAAAGGATAAGAGTTTACTTGGTCTTTTGTTTGTGTAAACGAAACGAAATCTTTTCATAAAGAAAATGTTTACCGGCTAGGTGCGCGGTAAATAGTTAACCGGGTAGGTGCGCGGTAAACAGTTAGCAGTCAATAATACATGGATGGGTTCAGTTACCGCGCAGTGCAGCAACGCATATTCACGGAGAAGCCCGATAAAAAAGTAGTCCGAATATGACATGTATCGTTTCGAATAATATATTACACTGCGATGTGTAAACTCGTATGAAGAACCGGAATAATATAAAAACGTAACACAAAAAGTAACTTTCTCGTGAGCTCGACCCTTTAAAGGGAAGGTTCACTAGGATTTGCACCTTTTTGAATGCTTTCTATTGATAGTATGGGCGAAAACCTTTAAAATGCGAAAATTACATAAAATTACATAAAATTACCTTTTGTCCCCGAGGTAGGAGAGCTTGCTCAAGAAGCTAAACTAGCTCGAATATATAAAACAATTGGAGTACCGCAGCCTAGCTAAATGGGAAATAGCGTGACAGGGTTGGAGGTGCAGAGATTGTTGTGATAGACAGAGGATGATAAAAAGGCCCTGTATCTTCTAGCGTCTCCAGCCCTGCTACGCTATTTCCCACTTACCACGGCTATACTCCAATTGTTTTATAAATTCGAAGTAGTTTAGCTTTTTGAGCAAGCTCTCCTATTTTGGGGAAAAGGAAATTTGCTGCAATTTTTGCATTTTGACCGTCATAGGTCATAGAGTATTTATGTTACACTTTCGCGCGAATTCGCCGCGAAAGTACCATCCAAGTTCACTTTTCCATTTTTGCGAAGTTTTACATTAGGTGTATGCAAAACACGCCGCATGTGTATGTAAATTTCTTACTGTATGTAAAATTCTACTAGTTTCCCACTATAGAAACTGAAATAACATGGATGATAGCGAAAACTTACCATAAATACTCTATCAGACTATATAAATTACAAAAAAGGTGCAATTCGAGGTGAACCTATCCATTTAAGATCCCGATCAGCAAGTATCTTTTTACTAATTGCTGTTGCGATTTCTCATTGTTTAATAATTCTAAACTATCCCTATCTGGACATTACAAATATATTTGTTGACTGCATTGTTTTTATTATTATCGAACATTGCCTTTGTTACCTTATTTAATTACAAAACATGGAAATAAGTTTATTGGATTATAAGCGAGTTATTTGTATGCTTACTGGTATGCCCTGCGTTTTTTGTATAACGAGCCGCGCCATTAGCGGGATGCTCTGCGTTTTTTGATGAGCCGATTTTTAATGAGGCGGCTCCTAGTGAGCAAGGGAGATTTATCTCAACCGATATCTGCATGGTTCTAACTTATATCTGCGTTTTTTTATGAACCGCGCCACCGTCGGCCACAGGAGCGGCGCACCTTTCTAACAATAAGTGTGCGGTTGTTTCACGGTCAGTTTCCTCTATGCGGTGCCTCTTTTCTCACATACAATTCGTATCATAAAGATTTTTATGTGCATATACTATTATCATCAGCAGAACAAAACGCTGAGTATCTTCGCACTCATGCTTGAGAACGAGCCTGTCAGATATGCAGTTGTAAGTGGTCTGACAAACCCAAAGCGAGACCTCGTTTGGTTTGCGATGACAAGGCGGCTCCTAGTGAGCAAGGGAGATTTATCTCAAACGATATCGTATAATGCAGGTTCTAACTTATATCTCACAGTACCTTATGCGGAATCCAGAACACTCATTGGTTCCTATCTAGACAGTAAACTATATAATTCTTTACAAATAAGGCTTTAGGGGTACGTTTCCATCAGTTGTGACGATAGACAACAGCGTAAACGATTTTAATTTCTATCATCTGCGTACAAAAACGAGGTAGTAGTGTATTCTGGCAATTCTGATACCCGACAAACAAGTTGGCACTTCCAGCTTGTCTTGGACACGCAAGCTTATCACCACTGGCAGCGTCAACACGGTGCGGTGTCTATGCGGTGTCTGGCAGGGTGCGGTGTCTATGCGGTGTCTAGTAAACTCGTGCGGTGTCTGTGCGGTGTCTAGTAAACTTGTGCGGTTTCTGTGCGGTGTTTGACCGCATGCGGTGTTTGTGCGGTCATGCGGTCATGCGGTTATGCGGTGCGGTGTACAATTGGCCGTCGAAACGGGGTATCATGTTATAACATGATCCATCTTTATCCTTTGCCTACCATACCTTTTATTATTACTTTCATCCTTTGTTAATTTTGTAATGTAATTATAATGTAATTATATCTTTTATTTCGTTAGATGTTTATTTCGTTAGATGTCTAGTGTTTTCGTGTAAGCATTTGTTTATTTTGCAAATGTTTGCAGACGAACTCTCTTGCAGCGACAGCTGGCAAGAGAGGGCGGAAGCAACTGGTATTGTTTTAAACGAGAGAGAGAATGGAGATTCACACTTTTTCTACACTTTCTCTTTTTATAAGATTAGATAACTTTTACTTAGCTTAGCCGGGTTTGTTAGTTAAGTGTTGAAAATGTATTGTGTATGTTGTCGATAGAGTAAGTTATTGAATGTTTCTCTTTTCTCTCCTCCTGCTTATTAGTTTGGTGTTTTACTATATTTTGTTTACGAACGACTCTGCACACTAGTTGCTTTGCACGCTTTTTAGTAAATGTGTTCTTTAAACATATGTTGTGTTTCCTTTGTCCTTCAAATCGATAGTTGGACTACTACTTGTCTTCATATTGTTTGGTCCTCCGGTATGCTTCTTGATTTAGATTATAGATAAGTTTTATAATAAAAATATTCCAAGTAGAGAGCTAGAGCCTATTTCAATTTAAATGAGTTCAACGATACGAGAGATCGAATTAATCACACAGTGGGACAGTAATTAGTTTGCAAATTGGCTCTGCCTATTACTTTCCTAAACAATTCATCTTTTGGCCTTTTCAAGAAGGTTGCCTGTTTACATTACACAATCACCACAAAAATAATTGATAACCTACGGTGTCCAGGGTAGTTTCTCGCCGTTTTCGTTGAGTTGTGAAACCATGTAGTGTCCACGCTGTCCATTGATGCTTACGGCGCATTTTACCTAGATTATGATAAGTGGATATATTTTAGAGCAGTATTGTAACTTGTAAATACTTTGGGAAATTTGCATATGATACGTACTCTATGTATCCTATGTAAATTTGGTGCAGGAAGCTTGCACGACGGGCACCAAATTTGCATAGGATGCATAGTATTTGGGTATCATATGCAAATTTACCAAAGTAGGCACAATACGGCTTTAAAGCAAAATACCGGCTGATTTCCATAGTGGGCATGCAAATTTACAAGTCGTTTTGCAAGCCAGCACAAAATTTGCATACCCACTATGGAAATCAACTATTTACTACGATCCAAAATTTTAATAGAATTCTTAGTTTTATATTGATTTACTCCTTCCAATTAAAAGCTTTTGCTTTGTAGAGCATGTCTTTCAGAATTTAATAGCATCATCTTTCGATAAAAGGAAAGTATTTGAGCACTTCATTCTCGTGAGCCTCCTCCTTTAAAGGCTCATAACTACGGCAAAGAATTGTTCAACTTTGCTGCTTGAAAACTCCACAACCTCGTACAACAAAACTAAAAAAAGGCCAAAATGTTTGAGGAAGAATATTCCAGCCCAGTTTCCGCAGTAGGAACTCGGAACACAAAAGAAGTGCTTAGAGCGAATTTTTGGATAGGATAAACACAATTTGTGGAGTGTTGACGAACCTTTTCCGTTTTAAACGCTGTGTGGTATCCCAGTGTACCTCCGAAGGAAGTGCCAACAATGGCACACTGGTTTTGTGTGAAGGGAAGACTTGTGATATAGTTAATGGCCTCCTGAAAAGAGCATATAATATTCGTTTTTTTCTAGAAAGAGTGAGAAAGAGAGAAAGATAGAGAGAGAGAGAGAAAGATAGAGAGAGAGAGAGAGAGAGAAAGAGAGAGAGAGAGAGTGCGTATCGAAATCGAAGTCGAAATCGAAATCGAAAACAAGGAAATCGAAAAGGGAAAAAAATATTTCATTTGCTACGAATCCAAACCTGTAGGTATTCCGAAGTAACATCCTCGTGTCGTTTGCTTAATTTTCCGGTTCCAAAGATGGCTAGCGCTAGCGTACAATATCCTTCCGCAGCTAACATTGCTGCCCTGCAACAAATCTTGCTGTCTCGTATGTAACTCGTCGTATTATAAATACCAGACCTCTATCGCCGCCCGAGGCGGCTTTCCAATACCACGTAGGTGTTACTTCAAAGACTCACGAAAATGGACATGCTTATATGATACGTCTGAAACGTATTGTCTATAATTAATGCACTAAGACTCAATTTGCTTATTTTGGAGTTGCCAAAAGTTGGACTACTTATACCAATTGCCTGAAACGTAGGAAAAGCAATGGCGGATTTCGTTGCGGACTCCGTTACAAACTCTTCTTCTTTATATAATAAGATAGCTAATTACAATGGATAAATTTCGCTTGAGATCAAATATGATGCGCTTCGCTGTGGTCATTGCTATGATAGACTTTTTTCTTATGAAATGCAGATCTGTTTAAAGCGAAATACCTGCCGGTTTTTGAAACGCATCGTAGACATCTAAATTCTAACGTATCTATGTTAATTTGCTCGAATTTAGCTCGATTTTTTATTCAAATTTATGTTCATTTGCATATGCCGCATAAGAATGCTGGTGTACTCGACGCGTTTCAAAAACCGGCCAGTATTTCGCTTTAAGATTTCAAACCTATGCTCACGAGTTCCCATCGCAACACCGTACATATCGACTACGCATGGAAGTGGAGCGTTGCCTAAAATGGCTGTTAGTTACCGGAAATTTTACTGTTTTGCAATAACATAACTTAGGCTCACCTAAGTTGCTGGTAATCTTATAGACGACTTTCTCTTCACTTATTCTATTGCGTTTTTTGTCATAACTATTATGTTTCAAATAATATTTATACATGATACTACTTCCAGCATATTGTTCAAGCTCGTATTTTTACTTCAGTGATCCTTAATATAAAAAGAAAAACACGCAAGCCAAAAAAATCCAGAAAAATAACCAAGTCCTGTTGCGATTTAGAAACCACCCCATTTTGTTAAAAACCAAATACCGACCGAAGGAATTAAATTTCCCCTGGGTTAAATTTCCAGTAAATTGGCACTGCACTGGAAAGGTATTTCTCTTGGTAACTTTTTATATTTATGGATAATTGAAGTGAAAAGACGAATTTGAAGTGACCTCATCCGGATTCAATTTTAGTTTATCTATCTAATAACCCAAATACACGCCATGGCAAAATATGTACTATGTACATATTTTGTACTTCTCTAGCATAGGTACTTCTCTACTTCTCCTATCTCAACAAACTAATAAAAAAAGGAATAAAAAAACGAGTTACGTTTACTTTTGGGCATAAATAACACTCCCTCCAGTGTTGGGTGGTCAATTACTTGCCGAGTAACATTTTCTGCCACGATTGTTCGTGTGATCTCCTTCTAAAAAAATCTTCAAAACACTCTTATTTATTACTTAAAGGGACAGGCCCATCAAAGTAAACCTATATTTACGATACGTCCATAGTGACTATCAAGCGTTTTTATTACAATATATACAAACTAAATTTCACATTTATTTGCCATTGAAAACTTTTTTCCGATGCGCTCTGCTCAAATGTATACCGTAGAGCCGCAAATATCCTTGTCGTCAATGCAAATTTATCGTGAAATTATAATGCGATTAAAATTTGCATATATAGCTTTGAAATCTGCAGTTTTCTGGTATACATTTGAGCAGGGCGCATTGGAAAAAAAGTTGTCTAGGGCGAATAATGGTGAAATTTAGTTTGTATATATTGTAATAAAAATGCTTGATAGTCATTATGAACGTATCGTAAATGTAGGTTTATTTTGATGGGCCTGTCCCTTTAACATACTACTCCTACCTGCCCTCTTTTTGCCAACTGTAAGATAGTAACCAGAGTGGCTTCAAAACGAAATAGCTGATATTTAAAACGCATCGAGTACACCTGCTTTCCTATGCAGCATATGCAAATGAGCATAAATTGGAATAAAAACTCTACCCCAATCCATGATACGTTTCAAAAACCGGCCGGTATTTCGATTTCATCAGAAGACAAATGACTAGGAAAATAATCACTATATCTATAAAATAATCATCTAAATCCCTACCTCTATGACACTCTTCTTGGTATCCTGCAAGTATACAGTCATGGTGTAGGTGAGGCTCTCCGGTAAGGGGCTCAGCTTAAGTTTGCTTGTCATTGGTTCAGAAGGGTGCGTGTAAAGCGAGGTGAAGAGGCCCATCTTGTCGACACCTAGGACAGATCCACAGATCCTTGAAAGGGAGATTGAATTTCTATTATTTCCCTTTTCTCTCTCTCTCCATCCGATCTCTCTCACTCTCTCTCGTATCTTCTCTCTCTCTATCTCTCTCTCTCTCTTTCTCGCCTCTTCACTCTCTTTCTCTCTGTCCCTCGCTCGAATAAAAAAAAAGAGGAAATAAAAAAGTAACTGACCTCTGTACATTCCAAATACTGGTGCCGTTCTGCCGAGGTCGATTTCGCCATTTTCATCAGAAAAATAATAGGCGACCGAACGGAATTTCGTTTTGTGCGTAAGGCTTTAAATAAAACGATTAGTATGAAAAAAATATTATTCTAGTGCACAAAAACAGTCCACATGAAACATTCCTCTTATTATAGTGTATACGAGGAATGTTTTTATAAATGACACATCTTAGGATCCGTGGCTCACATTGATGAGATCCCGACACCGTAAAATCCTCGTATGTGGCTCAGGGGTCGAAACCCGGTACCTTGATTGATATTCTTGCTTTACTCGACAAAACTGTACGTTGCATATATTTTTCTCATGAATTGTATGTGTGCGTAATAAATTATTATTATTATTATATTCAACGTCATTTCTTACTAATTCATTCCTTATTATCGTATGTCTCTATTTTACATTTTCAATCACCATTTCTAATACCTTTCCGTATAATCCTTGTTTTGACACTTTCATATTGTTTATATTTCATTATATTTATTTTTCTGTTTTTATTATAATACAAAATAAATACAAGACACTAATGTTATACTGATTACCTAAGTTCTATATGATATAGTTGATAGTCATCGAGACCGGTGACTACTAAGGCGTCGAGTTCTTTCCAGAATAGTGATTGCAAAGGTTCAACCTTGATTTCCGGCATGTCCTGAATAAGTAAAAGTACAAAACCTCCTAGAACTTGCTCATTTGAACATGTTGAACTTTTTATTCGCTTTTCAGCACACCAACAAGGGTGGAAAGTTCAGAAATATATCAATCCTGCTTCAACTTATCTGTACTTAGTTAATTGTAAAATAACATGACTGAATACTAACAACGTCTATTAAAATGGTTGTATACTCTCTATTTTCTTGCTTGTTACACACAATACATAATAGGTCCAAAACTAGAAGCTGTGAAAGAATAATGATCAGGAATTAATTAATTAATAAAGAAAGAAAATGTAATACAATTGAGCTATTATAAATTATAATAGAAAGCGTAGAACCTCTACTAATTGTAAGAATAATAGGAAGTGTGACACCCTTATCACCGACTGCTGCAGAGGCCGTAAAATTGGGTGTTTTATTGCTTTGTTCCGTAATTGTATCCGCCAAATTTGCTTTAAAGCGAAATACCGGCTGGTTTTTGAAACACATCGAGTACACCAGCATTCTTATGCAGCTTATGCAAATGAACATAAACTAGAATAAAACATCGAGCTAAATTCGGGCAAAAAGTATAAATAGGTAAGAATTCAGCTGTCCACGATGAGCTTCAAAAACGGGCCCGTGTTTTGCTTTGAAAAAGTTTTGCTTCGAGAATATACTACAACGACGCACATTCGCTCCTTTTTCATGGTGTAAAATTGGTCGTAAAACTTTCTTGAATTATATTTCCTGAAAGAGTTGCTTAGGCTTAGGCTTAGAGTTAGGCTTAGGCTTAGGCTTAGAGTTAGGCTTAGGCGTAGGCTCTGTGAAGCAGTCTAAATCTCAATGTTTTACGATGTTTCATAACCTCACCTATTTTTCACGACAAGGAAAATAAGTTAAAATTTATTAGGACACAGGATATACATACATAAACACTAACCAACATGAAGTCGACATGCTTCGGTTCTACGAAAAAAACTAGATGTAAAGCTTCGTAGCACCCGTAACTATTTTGTTTGCAAAACAAGACAATAATAAAAAAATCATGATTCATGATAATGAAAGTACTTAATAAATTATCCTGTGGGTAAAAGTTGTGAATAAAATCGATTCGTAAAATGCGAAGGATATGCAAATGGTGATATTGATTTTTTGATCAACGAATTATCAGCTAATTGTTATAATTACAAAACATAAAACTATCAAGAAACAATTATACAGATACAATAAATTATACAACGTACAGTATACAAACTAAAAAACTCACTAAACAAAAGAAAGATTACTATTTGGCTTGAGCTGCGAAAGTTTCTCGTTGGTAACCTTAACATTTACGATTTACAGTACAAAACCTGTAAAAATCTTGCAAAAATCCATCCGTTAAAAGGCAAAAAAATATCCTGCAGAATGACAGGGTATAAATAGAAACGATATTGGCAAAGCCACAAAATATTTTTTTCTGCATTCGACGTGCAAACTATGTACACATAGTGACATGTTTCTTATGCATAAGCATAAGAACTAATAAAGGTATGGACATCGCTTATTGTTAGATACAGCGAAGGTTAGACTGGTTTATATACAGACAACTTTTTTGTTTGTTTTACAATTACAATTAGCAAAGATCGCGAAAATGCATATTCTATTGGTTTATAAACAAATTGGTGAAAATCGAAAATATCATGATCGTTCGCTTTTTAGCAAGGCTCTCGCAAGTGGCTACCAGTTCGCCAGTAGCACGCCAGGTTTGTGCGAATAAAAATTTCCCGAGTTTCGCATGTTTCCGCGCTCCTGGCCTGTTTCAAAGCGATATAACAGCCGGATTTTGAAACGTACGCTGGACGCTACATTCCCAAGTAGTATACGCAAATAACTGCGCGATTTTTTTATTCTAATTATATTCACTTGCATACAACATATGGGAATGCGTTTGTCCCACATACGATTCAAAAACCGGACGATCTATCGCTTTAATAAACCCGTTGTGTTTCGCACTGTATAATGTTGATCCGTCGTTGTGGACTATTCTGATGCCCTGTGGATCCCCTTTCCAAGAAGCTTCTAACTACTGTAGTTGGATTCCAGCTCCACGTCTTTGGTTTTTCTCGTGTTGGAACTGTTAATTGAAGTTCGTGAATTTCCAAACTGTTCCGTAAGGTCTCGGTGCCTGGAATATAAGATCCTAACAAATTGACAACCACCAACAATAGTGTAAAATCAATAATACATTACTAAAGTGAGGACGGCACAGTCGCTAAGATAGATAGCCACCTATGTGGGTCCTTAGGCCCTTAGACTACTTGGCTCATAATTATGTGGGTCATATTTCAGGATGACTCAGGACCTCTGATTTCTGATACGCTTTGAAACCTTGTATTGAACCACCCTTGAGTAAAACATCACGCTCTTGTGGCGTAAAAGAAAGAATCTCAAGCAAAAGTTTCAACTAAACACACATATCTGACAGCTTATTTCGTTCTGATAGAGGATAGAGTGGTCGAATTTAACCGTATAAAGTGGAATAACTTACAAGGGCAAAAGTCGGTCAATAGGTTACCTTACCTTACAATAGGTTACAATAGGTTAAAATGTTACCTTATATATTGTTTATCGTGTGACATCGAAGGGGTTTTCATACGTTACCTATTGGCCGACCTTTGCCCTTGTTAGATGCCAACTAGTTTGGAAGCAGCATTATAAAACTTACCCCTTCGTCTATGTGGTACGTCGATGGATATTCGTTGTTTCTCCATAACACCACTGCATGCACTAGTACGCGACAAAGATCCACGAGGAGAGTGGCCTAGAGAAGAGAGAATTAGAAGGGGTTTAGTTTAGTGTAAGACGAGGAGAAAACTAGTGCAAGCAGTCTCTTAAAAGTGTCGACTAAGACACAATGCTTCGCAAAATTACACTGACAATGAGCGTATTTTTCGATTGAAATAGCCATCTGTTTTTCAATAACTTGATAGTACGTGCAAGTTCGAAACTATGATCATGGATAGCATAGAGATACGTGGACGGTACCCGGTTTTTCTCGTGGGTTGACCCATCTGGTGACTAATTGGTGACTTTGTCGTGACCGTTTTCTCGAAAACCGCAGTCAACTGGTCACCAACTTGTCACCAGATAGTCACTGACCAAACATCCTTTTTCGGTGAAAAAACATTTGGTGGCCTGCTACTGCCGGTTTCTCTATGTCTCTATGGTCTATGGTTTCGGCAATTATTCCGTTTTCCTGTGTAGTGTCGTTATTTACCCAACTTTGACATTTGTACCGATAATGGGGCAAACCGAAACGCTTTTGAGTGTTCCACGCGAGAAAAGGTTCTTGTATTTTACTCTATCATTTTTTTTTCGCGGAATAATTCTCATACACTACAACAATTGCCGTTACCATTCAGAAATCAGAGTTACTTTTAATGGCATACAAGACGCAAGTCAATGAAGTAAGTAATTTGACGATATTCATATATATCTAGTGAAACGTAGCGCTCATCTAACAATTGACAGCTAACATGTCCAGCGACAAAAGGGTTAATCGTACAATACACCTCAGAGCTCACGATCGCAAAACCTCACCAGAGCACAAATATGTCAAATGAGGGACACAGAAGGAAGCACAATTTGCATATGATACATGGAAATACAAGTGTAAAGCGTATATTCACAAACCACATGCAATACCGCTTTAAAGGATCGCAGTCACTACAAATTCGTATTTTTTATTCGCTTTTCATTAATTGTTCAAGTATGTGAAGAAAACGACGATTCCAGCGCCAAAGTACGAAAAAACGAACTCAGGGAGAGAAATCCCTGTTTATGACTTTTACTTATATACCGTAGTTTATAATTGCCCGTATAGAGTTTCATAATAAATACCCTGCAGTGATAAACCACGCGCCAGGTGTAACACTGCAGGCTGTTCACTCTCCAAGTACCCCTGGCAATTGCATATATGCACCGGCGTCGGTCATTTATCAAAACTCATTCTCATTGATTTCTCTCCCTGAGTTCCATTTTATGTGGATTTTTATGGGCTTCATATTGTTTTATAAATCTGCTTGCATCTAATAAAAATCAAATAAAAAAGTTGATTTTGAAGTGACTGCCTTCCTTTAAACGTTGTAATACCTTGAATATCGCCCACTGACAACAGATTCCCAGTGTACAGCTTGGGAATGTGCTCCCGGGATCCGCTCCTCAATAGTGTGCTCGTTGCTGAGGGTCGGTGATGGGATGAGGTGAGCGCGAGCTAAATGTACCTTATTATACCGTGCTTATTTTTTTTTTCAGACTGTAATGTATCATATAAATGGCGAAAAACGTATCTCCCCGCTTTGCTATAACATGGCGGATAGTGCGGATAAATTTGAAATGTGTATCAAAATTACTCAAAATTACGGTAAATTGCACGAATTGATACTTACAAGGAAAACGCACTGTTTTTGGCATACTTGCAAACTCCATAAAACGCACATTTGACGTTAGATAGCTGGTCAATGTGCTATCACTTCCGATACTATGGTATCAATCAATAATCCTATCAATATCAATCAAGGATGTCGTATACTAACTTGTTCAGTTCTTGTCAAATCTGTGAAGCCGGAAGGTCGATGTCGTGAAGTGTCCAATTGCTTGAGCCATTCGTCACGAAGATCCCTGAAAACGCAAAATTCTTTATTTTCAGAAACATAGAATATGAGGTGTGCTTCCGAATTTCTGTTGAAAAGAAAGCCGCCCATCATACGTATACGGCCGGCTATAGTCTACGTTCTTGAGCGCCCGCACGCGCAACCACCTCCAGCCCCAAAAGGCTGTGCGCGCGTGGTTTTCCGCGTAAAAGGAGGTGCGCGCACTGTTTTCAGCAAATTCCGAGACCGGGGTTTGGGACCCCCGCGGAATACGCAGCGGAGTTCTCCGTAGCGTGTCGCGGTCTTTCAATACTAATATCGATCTAGCAAACGTACTAATTCGCTCACAGGCGCAGTTATATTCAGTTTTCGTGTGAACTCTCCGAGTGCCATATGGCCGAGTTGGCCATATGACACTCGGAGAGGCGTTGGTTTCAGGGTAAATTCCTGAGTGAATTTGCAGGTTCGATCCCACTTGGGAACATTTGTCTTGCGAAAGTTTGGGTGTTGCATAAGTATATGTGATACCGTGATACGTTCTGGCAATTCAAAATCGGTGTTTCTTTTGCTTTCTAGTGAGGTAACCGCGCGGACGCGCGCACTGCTGTCCCCGGTGCACACCTGCGACACTGCACCGCGCGGTGAAACGTGCGCGCGTCCGCGTGCTCAGCGACCAGACAGAGGTATTCGAATAAAAAAGCTTTTCTCTGCGCTGTGTTGGATGTCGTGCCGCGTTTCATGTTTTTTTTTACCAGACAATTAGTTTTGTAATTAGCTATTTTGGAGTTATACAGTATTTTGTTAATTAACCTTTAACCTGACTTACGTTGTGAACCTATTCGGCAGACACGCGAAGAACAACTCGAGGAAAACGGCGCGAAACTTTCTGCTCATTGCACAATAAATGATGAAGTTCACCGCCGAATTCACCAGGGAAAAGAGGTCCATCAGGTCGCCGAGGTTTAGGTAGATCTAAGCATATAGGAGAGAATAACAGAAACTACAAACTACAAATAATATTAAATGACCTTCTACGCGTGTGGGAGAGTTATAAGAAAGTTACGCCGAAACCTAAAACTTAAAGCGAAATACCGGCCGGTTTTTGAAACGCATCGCGGACAACTGAATTCTTACTTATTTATGCTAATTTACTCGAAATTAGCTCGATTTTTTTATGTTCATTTGCATAAGCTGCATAAGAATGCTGGGATACTCGATGTGTTTCAAAAACCTACAGGTATTTCGCTTTAAAACACTAAAACGCTCTAACTTAATATTTGTTTTGTCACTAAACTCGAGCGAATGACGATGAACTTGCAATGATAACCTTAGAAAATAATAAGACTAATTATGAAATGAAGAAAAAATGTGCTTCAAAAAATAGAATCTTTGGTTGATAAACCTATACTCACCGTTCGATAAAAGGTCTCATTGCTGAATATCGCGTTGCAAACGTGTAATATCCCTTGCGGCAATTCTGCGACAAGGAATATTGATAGTACCGCGACCAACATTGGTGTGGTATGATCGCGCGGCATGCGTTTCTTGTTCATAACCTGAAAGATATGGCATTTTAAATTTGTGTGTTGAATTGTAGAATAGTAGTACTGTTTCGTAGTATGAGGGTCGAAAAACCAAGGGTGCGCGGCCCACACACGGCCCACACCCAAAGTTGTGTGCCGTGAGTGGGCCGCGAAACCGGACCAAGGGTGACCGCACCTGTGCCAATGTTTTCCTCCGATTCGCTACATCTGATATGATTTTGAGTAGGGCGACGATTGAAAGGGTGAGAAGAACACACGGAACAACTTTGAAGAGAATGCCGTTTGTCCAGTAAGCAACCTGAATTTTTAAGTAGCTTATTTTATAATGTAACACAGGAAAACGAAATAATTGCCCAAACCACAGAAAAACCGTCGTTGACCGG
The DNA here is from genome assembly GCA_036852015.1 of Pelodera strongyloides. Lineage (NCBI taxonomy): Eukaryota > Metazoa > Nematoda > Chromadorea > Rhabditida > Rhabditidae > Pelodera > Pelodera strongyloides. The sequence goes on along the minus strand of JAANDG010000417.1, from coordinate 81,305 downwards.
TTGACCCATCACCAAATGGTTTTTACCGAGAAAAAAAACCATCTGATGCACACGGTTAGGAAGTGGTCACTAAATGGGCTGGTCCAGGAAAAAAAAGAGTGGACCGTCACCAAATGGGTTCACCCATTTCCAGTGAAGTTCCCCGTGTATTTTTTAATGAATACTGTTGACAAATGAGGTCGAAATGTCTTTTGATAACGTTGAAGTATCATAAACCATATCATAGGCAACGCTCCACCATTTAAAAATATATTTATAAAGTTGTCCTTTCAACTATCCGCTCACCTTCAAAACGCCGCAATCATTTTTGGACGCTTGTACATGATATATTGCACCATAGTCGTTCGTATCTACAGTAGCTGGCGTTGTGTCATTAGAAACAACTATCGATTCTGATCCAACTTCTTGGTTCAGACAGGACAACCATAGGTCAGCATCGATTTCGACAATCTGGAAATAATTCCAAAATTAATGTAATAAATAATATTTTAATAATTAATAACGTTTTAATAAATAATTAAATAATAAATTATTATTTAATAATATTTTATTAAATAATAAATTAATATTTAATAGTATTTTAATAAATAATTAAATAATATATTAATATATAATATTATTGTAATAGATAATTAAATAAGTAAATTAATATTTTAGAATATTTTAATAAATAATTACTCTGTGCTCTAAGAATTAATAAAGATTAATTTTATAATTCATTTTCATTTTCTGAGCACTTGAAAATTGAAAACATTCCTTGTGATTTGAGTTTTTAAATATAGAGCCCCCTCAATCCAGAAGACTGCAGTTAACCTACTTATTATAAACGTGAGTATTCTGAAGTCGCAACTTTCGCCCGAAAGATATTCTATTATTAATTGAGTTCTCTAGACAATTAGACCCTTTATGTACGGCCTATTCATATAATTCTCGCCTTATGAGAAAATATGCGCTGCCTAATATGTATGCGAAAAGCTCAGAAAGAAAAATGATTTTGTTAATTCACTAATACATAAGGAGGAGCATTGTTGAGCATGAAATTCTCTACAAAATGAGCTATATTTAAAACCGTACCTCAAACGTCATCATATTTGGAAGGTTGACCAGCGTGCAGACAACCAGAGTGATCAGTGAGAGAACTAGAGTGAAGCGAGCGCCGATCGCGTCAGTTGGTCCGGCGGTGGCGCGGCGAATGGTCAGCACACGGATTTGCGCGAGAAGCACCTAAAAATGACAAGTCGGGAAATTGACAGGAAAACGAAATAATTGCCAAAACCAACGCAATAATTGCCGAAACCACAACCGTCATGGCCATTTGGTGACCATTTGATTACGGTTTTCGATGAAGCTTTGTCACCACATGGCCACGAAGAGGTCACCAAATGGGTTGGCCCATGAAAAAAACAGTGAACCGTCACGAAATGGATCATTTTCTATGTAAACCAAGCAGTTTAGTTAGAGATTAAGTTAATTAAGAGGAGCAACTCACGGTAAGCCATATACTTGTTGCGTGGAGGATGACGGTCAGTTGTGAGTGAAAATAGAGAAAATACGCCCAAAATTGACTGTAGTCGCTCACTTCGCATCTAAATCACAGTGTAAATAGAGTGTGAAGAAACGTTAGAGCTTACACTTTAGTTATTTTTAAAACAATAAACAAAATTTTTGAATGTGTTGCGCTAGAACGTCGGCTTTATTCGTGTTTTATTACAGTGATCAAGCTTATGTGTGTTCCGTGAAGAGAGTACGCGAGGAGTTCCAAATGACAAAATTGATAGATATCCTTAGACTAATTAATTCAATCGCGTACGCAAACTTGATTCAAGCGATTGTTACATGTTTCATAAGTCAAATATGGACATAATGATAATTAACGTCTATATTACCTTGATACCGCAGCGATGAGAAAGTGTGAAGAGAACACCAAAACAGATGACATGACGAGGATGTCACAGACAGCCACGGCACATAAGAGCACGTTGACTGGAGAGAGCATCGACGGTCGGGTGAGCACGATAACGGTGATAAGGTTCATCAGGGTGCCTAAAGACGTTGTTAGTGTTAACTACCGATTGTAGGTCGTTATCAGGCACTAACAAACTGTACGTTTTCTTGGCACGGACATATTTCTTAGGGTCAGAAATGAACCGGACGGCGGTGCACCGTTTCTGCGGATTCGGTTGATATAACCCGGTACTCTTTATCTTTTTATCTTCGGCTCTGTTTGTATTATGATGGATTATCGTATGGGTGAAACCAAAACATTTTTTACCAATTTTAAACCCGAGCACGAGAGAAAAATGCATGTAATAGATCACGAGTGTTGCAATTTTGTCCAGTTGCGCCCACTCGGAACTGCAGCGGTGATTTATTCTGCTTTCTTGAAATAGTTTTTGGAACCATTCACTCCTTCGCGATGTCACAGGAACGACGCCAGGATAAGTTATATCTTTGATGATAAATGAATTTTGGTTGCAAACGAAAAATCGGGGTTTTTGTCGAGCGGGGCCCCCAAAAAACCCCCATTTTGTTTGCAACCAAAATTCATAAAACTTAGGCTGAGGCGGCCGCTAATATCCTCTGTGCCTTTGCACTAGCATTTGATGACAAATGACCGTGACAAGAGAGAAAACTGCTACCTCTCTCATAGATATCTTTGCTGCTCATGTGCATGGTGTATGTATGCGTGTGCACACATTTATTAGTGTTGAGTTTGTAGGTGTGTGTGTGTATGCTGATATGTATGTTTTCGAATGTATCTGTCAGGTGTTATTTGTATGTGTATGTGAGGGTATGTGTGAATGTGTATGAGTGTATGTGTGTATGTGTGTGAGGGTATGTGTGAATGTATGTGTGTGAGGGTATGTGTGAATGTATATGAGTGTATGCGTGTATGTGTGTGAGAGGGTATATGTGAATGTTTTGAGTTTATGAGTGTATATGTGTATGTGAGGATATGTGTGAATGTGTATGACTGTATGAGTGTATGCGTGTATGTGTAAGCGCATGTGCACGTGCACGTGTATACATATGAGTATATTGCTAATGACCCACTTACCAAGTACACATAGTGCCACGGATATGTAGGGATGTAGGTGAGCGTAGAAACCGTTCAATACCGCTGTGGTATTGATTAGCCATTCGGATTCGAAAGGTACCGACCCTAGGTCACACTCTCCCATCGCACTTAGAGCACGGAAAGCATAGGGAGGGAGCCTGAAAAGGAGAAATATATAACCAGCATTTCCCCAGGGAGAGAGAGAGAGAGAGGTTTCCCTTGGATAGAGAGCACGTTAATGAGATAGAGAGAGAGAGAGAGAGAAAAGGAGTAGAATTAGGGAGGGGAAGAGAGAGAGAGAGTGAGAGAGAGAGAGAAGGATTGCGAGAACGTTGCGTAGAGACGTAGAGTACATATCGGGCTATAACTATAGTACGTAAACCTATCGAAAACAACAAAATGACAAACAAACAAATAAAATGTCCGCTGAAGTAGAATAAAACCATAGAATGTTTGGAACAATTGAAATTCAAGATTTTCATTGAAAACAATTTTGGATATTAATAATTAACAAATTCTCATAAGAATCAAAGGTTGTTTCGTAATTGTGGTCATTTTAATTGCCAAAATTCACACGACTATTTTAATTGGCTATTCTCAACTTTATACATTTTTTAAATTTTCCCTAAGGCCTCATGATCAAAAAAGCACATATGTAAATGAGCCACCCATAGGAAATGGGTGAACCCATTTTTGTGGGGGTTCACTGGTTTTTTTGTGGGCCAGCCCATTTGGTGACCACTTTGTGACCGTTTGGTGATCAAGTTTCGTCGAAAACTGTCATCAACTGGTCACAAAACGATCACGAACCAGTCGCCAAATGCTTTTTTAGGTGACGGGACGGTTTTTCTGCGGTTTTGGAAATAATATCATTTTCCTGTGCCCCAGGTAATTTTTCATTTATACTTATAGTCCACTATTTATCCAACAAGGCTCATGAACCCCTATCTTCACGCTTGCTATTGCTGGCCATTCGCCATCCATTAGGACTTTACTCAAAGGCACAACTTGAATAAATATGCTAATTAGCATTATTTAAGTATGGCCACCGTTTACGCTATGTATTATGTGCCTGTCAAAAGAATGTTAGAGCATCGACGTCGAACAATTTGTCATCTGGAACTCGTCGCCTACTGCTCAGGATCTTTGCGGAACAAGTCATAAGCTTTGAAACAATTTAGTGAACCACTTTGAAAAAAAAGCACGCTCTTATGGCGTAAAAATTTATTTATTTATTTAGTTATGAGCGGCTGTAAACAATAGTAAACATGATATAAATCGTATACGTCAAAGAAATTAGTAAAACAATAAGTAAATTGAAGTAAAGGTAAAGGGTAACTATACACTGCCCACTTACACACCAAGTGAAGCTCAAAATAGGTCGCGGTTTAGAAAAAGCGACTACACAAAATGACAGAATACGGAGCTGGGTTGTTTTTGCATGAATAATAGCCTAGACCTAGCCTAGCTCCAGAACATAGTTGAAGGGAAAGAATAGAGACAAGTGAATGTCATAGGTAGAAAGCAGACAACTTAAGCACTAAAGTGCGTACTTTGTATTGAATGTTGTTTTTCAAAAACTTGTCCTAAATATGAACTATTTCTTTTCGTTATTATACTTTCACTACAACATGTTTATGCTTCTACGTTACCCATGCCCCCACGCGTCATCAAATGTCAAAGCGAAATACCAGGGCGGTTTTTGAAACGCATTGTGGACAACTGAATCCTTGCGTAGTTATGCTAATTTGCTCGAATTTAGCTCGATTTTTTGCATAAGATTGCTGGCGTACTCAAAGCGTTTCAAAAACCGGCCGGTATTTCGCTATAAAGCACAATCTTATGAGTAAATACTAAACGATTAGATACCGACGGACAGCAAATAAGAGAGCAAATAAGAATTATTGTTCGAATATAAAAATACTTGTGAAAAAAACAGGCTTCAGCAAGGGGTATACTTTGGTAAAAATGGTACACAAAAATGGCATGGGGTATTTTAATTCCAGCCTTATTTTGAATAATTCATTTTGAATTATAAATACACTATGGCTCCATGCCAATGTAATAAATTTAGGAGCCGTACCTTGTGACCTATACAATATTAATATTTCCATTATTCAAACACGCAATGTGGCAAAAAAGTGAAAAAGGACAATTCATAAAAAAATTGAAACAACCATTGGGGATTGAATAATTGGACATACAAAAGAATAAAAGTGCACTATTCACCAATAAGATAAGACATTTTGAAGAACTCTTTTGAAAAACAATTATATCCCACCTCAATCATATAACACCCAAATCCACCGAAGAAATACGCACGAACATATATAATGCGCGGTTCATACATTATATACTAATTTAGCTTGGCCTCATCGAAAAACTGCGGTAGATAGTTATACATAAAATTTTGCTTTATGCCTTGCTGTCTATATATCCAACAAGGTTCACAAAAACTTATATAAATCACATAGATAGGGTCACCCTTTGGGTATACAAGTAAGTTACACAGCTACACAGCTACATAGTTAGCTTTTGGGCCAGTTACACAGCTACGCAGCCTACACAGTTACATAGCAAATTTTTGGGCTAGTTACACAGCTACACAGTTACATAGTAAGTTTATGACTAAGGTCCTTGGTTAGAGTTAGGGGATAACACATCCCAAAAAATAGATCTCAGCGTAGTGGCTAGCAGTCAACAATTATATCATTTGATAATTCTCCCTCTATATATGACACTTAATAAAGATGAGCCGAGTTGGCTTATTAGCGCTTTGGGTATTAGGGAGTTGTTGTTGCCTTCGAGTCACGCATAAATTAGCGGATACATCACCCATTCACAACACGAATTACTCTTGCAATTGCTATAATTAGGGTGACGCCTAGCTATGGCAATTGTAGATCGTGATAGAGCAATAGGGATATCAGAAGTTACACAGGAAAGTGGAAACCCCGACATGTGGCCGATTATTTCAAGAAACTAAGATCTGCGCCCGATACGGTCCCGATTATTTGAGGAAAGTGATAATGTGAACATGTTAGTATGATAAGTTCAAGGTCGAAATCTCATTTGAAATTGTGGCAGTTAAGCGCTGTTATGAATGTGAGATAAATAGAGGGAGATGGAGAGAGAGAGAAAGAGAGAGGGAGCGATACCGAGTCTCAGAACGTTCATCTTTAAGGAAGCTAATTAATAAAATATTTTCGGGAACAGTCGTATCTCGTATAAGTAGGGCGACCTTTTTCACACGGTGATTCAAGACTATTTTCTAAACTAAACTATGTCCTCACTCTACTGTAATGGGGTTTCTATGTATGCCAAAAACAACTGCGCGTTCCCTTCCAAGTATAGAAAAATTTACCGTATTTTCCCCGAATTGAATATTTGACATGTGAAATTAATACATGGGTCTCGCGAAGTCGTAAAATACGGTAAATTTGTCCGGATACTTGGAAACCCCATTATGGGGTTGGTTCAGGTTCAGAAAGGTTCAGAACTTGAAGTAAACATTTCGTAAGGTAATAAAGACAAAGTAAAAATACCGAGCAACGGGAGTCGTTAGATATCGCTCTTCACAAAAAATGTACAAAAAAGTATCAAATCAAGTACTAATTGTAAGACGAGTCCTAAACTACTAACTAGTATGCTATGTATTGTTCATAATATACTCTGATGATGCAATTAACGGACAAAAATTAAAAAGTTCACAAAAGCAAAAAGTTCGACGGCATGGAGACCCGAACCCTGGACTGTCACTTTCTAATCCGCCACCATACCGACGGCACCATACTAGAACACAAGTATGGGTGTGTACGTGTGTAGTCGGTCTGACCATGAGTGTGTAGGTGGTTCCCAAAGATTAATAAGCGGAAGAAATTTACGAATCTTCTCTGGAGTAAATAATATATCACTTCCTCAGAATGTTTACTTGAGTGAAATATTAATAGAGAGAAACACTTCCCCTCAGACTTTATTTGCTTACGCTTTTGGAAGTTCCGCTTATGATTGTGCGTAATAAAGTGTTCCTCTCACACTTATTAAAGGATAGAAAGAGAAATGCGTAAAGAGAAAGAGAGAGAGAGAGGCTGAGGGGGAGAGATAGAGATACACTGGGGAAACTCCGCGGCTGCGCGGCGCGCTTATGGCGCAAAAATGTTGCGCGGCGGTCACACGGCGGTATCGCGGCGCAAATAGTCACTATCCCGAAAACGGATCCGCGGCTGGTGCGCCCCAGGTGCGCCGTGGGGCCGCCAGATGTTAGTTATTAAAATGCACGGAAAGTACCGTACACAGAAATTCCAACACTACAGAAACCACCGTAATTAGGTACAAAGTTGGCGAAAATTTGTTTTTTTCTTTTTTTTTTCGCAATTTTTTGAAAAAAAAAATTTATTACTGTTACTTATCTGAAAGTTATTTCACTGTTTGTTTTAGCACACTGAACGAAGAAATCTCTAAAAACAATACGTTTACATGCTTAGTATTCCAAGGAAACATGTATTTTTAGGATTTGTACTTTTTTAGGACATTTTTTATAAATATCTTTTAATGAAGTTAAAGACCGTTTGTTGCTATGTGTATTTTTTTATCAAAATATGTTGTCCTTTGAGTGTCCTACAACAAGTTTAATCATCGTTCGTTTAATCGTTTGTTCCCTCTGCTTTTCAGGTTGCCATTGACGTGCGTGAATGTGTTTTCCGCGTTTACGAGTCCGTCCAATCTAGCTCTTTATCGACTGATTAAAAACGAGGGATGAATTATTGGACGTGAGTTATTTTTATCTTGTGTTCTAATTTATCATTTCTCTTATTGTCAGGTGGTAAGGCAATGATTCGCACCAATGGAGGGAACGTGTTCGCGCGACTGATCTGATCGATCCAGTGTTCCGAGTTTGCTGCAGTCTCCGAAATGCTACGGCCACCGGGTATGTTCTTTTTTTTATTCGAATACCAGCCATTCGAAGGCTCTACGAGCTCTTCACCGACTGGAGGAATCGGCCTTCGGCCGATTGTTTCCCTATTTAAAATAAGAATTGCTACAATGTAAAAAATTAACTCTCGTCTCTTTCTCCTCCGTACATTCACACGTCTCTGATTGTGGAAACGTATAATAATCAGTTTGGATCTCCACTCGACTAATGCTACCATGCAAATTTGCCATTGAGGGTGCTGTATGTAGGGCAGAGGTTATCCTTATGATCTAGCATAGCTCAACAGGTAGAGCGTTGTACTATGAATCGAGAGGTTGTGTGCTGATGTGGGTTCGAATCTCGCCGGCAGCAAAGATTTTGTATGCTCTTTCGATTGAGAAAGGGAAATTTTCTTTATGAACGGCTTTCGTTTTGCACATAAAAACAAAATCATAAACAAAGTCCGTGACAAACTCTTCTCCTTTATATAATGAGATATTTACGTCGATATTCTTGTATTATCCGAAGAAAGGAAGTATACATTTGGGGAGCAGTGGCCGTGATATACTTTGTTGTTGTTCTATTGAGGATAAATTGATGTTTTTACAGTTTGAACACTCGTTGACGGTCTGTGTTAAGAAGTACACAGCTGGGTGGACAGTGCCTACTACCTACTGTTGGAAGCATAGACGTCAAAGACTGCAGTGTATTTTAAGAGGTTCGTGTTACTAACAAATTTTGTTACTTTTTTGCTTTTGTTGCATATTTTTAGAATACACGCAACAAAGCATGAATACTGCTTTCAGGTCTCGACATGCGATGCGCTCGTTGACGTTGTCTGTTGCTCGCTACTCCGGGACGAATGTTTGTTACTTCTGGATAGCTTATACGTATGTTACTTTTTCATTTTTGTCTTTTCTTTCCCTAATTTAAATTTTCTCGCGGAGTGATTCCGCCTCCAGTGCCTTCCAAGTTGTGTTTCTTTTCGCGATCACTATTTTTCCCTTTTTAGGAACGCTCACAGTGTCTTCCGAGGATCACCCGCGTTGTACTTTACAGTTCATGAGCAGCACCATTTACCTTACAATGCCTGTGAGTTTCTTATCTTATTTGTCTTATTATTTGAAACATTGTGATTCCATGATCACTTTGTGCTCCTCCTATGCTATGCTCCTCCTATGATCCTTTAAATACTACGTTTTAAAGGATCGCAGTCACTACAAAATCGTCATTTTTATTCGAGTTTACTTGTATTTAGTAAAGAAGAGAGACAAATACTTTACCAAACCCGAATAATTTGAATTCCAACTCAGGGAGTGAACAAGTAGAAAATTAGTTCTACTTAACTACCGCAGGATCACGAAACGTGTTCATACTGCTGCTTCCCTTCCCGATCGGGAGTATGCAAATATTTCGGCAAATATCTGCATATTATATATTTACATATACTGCAAGGGTCTGCATATATCACTACACGTTTCATAATCCCGCGGTAGTTAAGTAGAACTACTTTTCTACTTGTTCACCCCTTGAGTTTGAATTCAAATTATTCGATTTTGGTAAAGTATTTTTATTTATTATTTACTAAATTCAAGTAAACTCGAAGCAAAATGATGATTTTGGGTGACTGCGATCCTTGAAATGCTTCTAATTCGTAGTTCATTTTCCAACGTTTGTTATGCTTTCAGGTGAGTCCTGGATACAACACGCAGTCGGTGGGACAATGTTCTACATTACCAGTGGGCCCCTTTTGAACGAAAAAATGTCACTTGGAACCATATCACCCGATCTTTATTCGGTTACGGTATTCTACATTTGTGTATTTTATATTTGGAGTTTATGTGCTCATTGTTTACTGAATACTAAAGTGAAATACGGGCCGGTTTTTTGAATATTTGGAGTACGCGTACACTAGCTTTATGCAGCTTGTGCAAATGAGCATAACTTAGAATAAAAAATCGAGGTAAATACGTAATAATTCTTGTCCGATGCTTTTCAAAAACAGGCCGGTATTTTGCTTTAACATTCAGACTGCTGAGTAATTCTATAATGTGTGATTAGTTGCTTAGTTTCGTTTCTCCACTTTCGCGTTTGCACTTCTGTAGCTAGTTTTAAAATTTAAAGTGTTGCAACATCCGGCTTTGATAAGTATTGTGGATGACTGAACTGGCTTCCCACGTTTCTACGTTAAAATTGAATGCTGCGACTTTCCTTTCTCTCACCTATTTTTGTACAGTTTCAGTGTTCACGAAAAAGGAAACTGTCTCTTCAAGTTCTCGATTTTATAAATTCATAGTAGGATCATATTTTATAAAGATATATGAGGTATTGTACAATTGAAATAATCAAGTTGTACCAACGAACTGACCCCGATTCTTTGATTCTTTTAGTCGTTAGTCTTCTATTAATAGCCCCTTTGACGTTTTCTATTTGTGTATTGATTTGACAACTGGATACTACATGTATATGCATTGTTTTATTATCTCGCAATGATAATTTACTTCGCATAACAATTTTCATTAATTTGTTTTTCTTGTTGTTGTTTTTTTTTGACAGTATTTAATTTGGTAGAGTTTTTCCAGCGCTGTTTATGTTATTTTGCTTGAATAAATGTTTTTTTTATCGTTTTGTATGTTTATATGTTGTACAGTAGTCGGATTGGTTACGTGGTAGTACGGGGTACGGTATGCAGGATTCACGCGCATTTCGCGCCATCGCCGCGCAAACCTCGCGCAATCGCCGCGCAACCCTGGCGTCATCGCCGCGGACCCCAGGCGCAATCGCCGCGCGCCTGTGGCGCAAAGTGTATGCGCCGCCCCGCTGTGGCGGAGCCCCTTTTTACGCGCGGCGATGGCGCCAATGTTGCGCGGCGATGGCGCGAAGTTTCACGTTGTAGAGAGAGAGAGAGAGGGAGAGAGGCAGAGAAAGAAAGTGAGCAGCTTTCCCTCAAAATATATTCTTCAGGAACAAAGAATTCATAAATGTTTCCGTCTCTTCAACATATTTTAGAACTTGATCTTGGCTCGGTGGCCGACAGAGGTCTTGTTACGGACATTTAGAATTATTCGTTTAATAATTCATCTAATAAAATACTATACTAAATTTTTTACCATCTTTTATTCCAGAGAGGTTTCAAAGTCTGATTTCTTAGTTAAAAAATCTTTCACACTTCAAGAGCGTGCCCCGTTACTCAAGGGTGAAAATACAGTTTCAGTGTTTTGCTTATGCTTATGACATGTTCCGCAGAGGTCCTGAGCGGTAGGCGACGAGTTCCAGATAACAAATTGCTTGAAGTTTTCGGGCTAAGTAGATAGGAACTAAGAAGCTCAACAGGGTAGGCGAAAAGCGATATTGACATCTTATTACTCAATCTTTTTAGGACCTACTTTTCAGTAGCTTACCTCCAGTCTACCTTTCTGACACGCTGAAGTGAAGGTATCTGGTAATTACCAAAAAATTTCATAAAATAAAGCCAAACCGTCTTGCTAGAAAATAGTCTATATTGTCTGAAAAATGAAAAAAAAAAGAAGAAGTTTATGTTTATACTTTCGTGAAGTGATGTGTTTCAGTGAAGTTGTTTTGCGAAACAAATAAATGTCAGAATAGTGCCCTAGGGAATAGCCAAGACAAACAGAGAAAAATGCCCATTTACTAGACACCTGTTAGATTTATGTACCGACTTTGTTATCTTAGTAAATGATTTCTTGCCTACTTGTCCAAACAAACATGTGTTACGAAAACTTCCTTTCGCCAAAAATACGTGCGAAAAAAACCGATCGGTTATACCGGTCGGTCGGTTTATGAAACGTATATGAAACGCAAACGCACGCCATCATTCTTATGAGTTTATGCAAACGAACATAAATTAGAATAAAAAATCGAGCTAAGGTCGAGCAAATTAGCATAAATACGTGTCTCAAAAACCGACCGGTATTTCGCTTTAAACTAACAAAGTGGATAATAATGGCGCGCTTTTCGATACACAGTCAGCCATGGTAGCCGCTCCATAGCGGCCCACCGTAATCGGTGCCGCGTTAGCCGCTATAGCTGTATGTTGATCTAGTAGCATACTGCATACAGCGCGACACAGTAAGTGATGAAGGCCAGATTGTTGCCGCTTCCTACCGTGCCATCGACAGAGATGTCGCATGAGCGGGAAAAGTTGAAACATCATCTGACACGCCAAGCTATTGGGAAATCGTGTGTAAATGATTTTGATTGAAGGTGACATCCGAGAGGGGATCCCTTTGCAACAAATATTATGTGTACGCGCGTGGCGTGTGCCTCTTGAGTGTATTAATTCAATTGTTGAGCTTTAGCGAAAAATACGAGAATTCTTGGCATATAGGACAGAGAGAGAGAGAGAGGTTAACGTAGAGAGAGAGATAGGGAGAGAAAGAGAGAGAGAGAGAGAGAGAGAGAAAGAGAGAGTTGTTTCTGTGGACTCCGCTAAATGTTAGTGTTTTATCTAGCATCCATCCCTGTCTGACGTGATGTTATTTGGAATTAGCATACTTTTGGTAGGGGAATACTGGTGCGATGAATTAGGAACTTGGGAAAGAATGAACACATGAAAGTGGATCGGGTGGTGTAGTGGATAAGGCGACGGTAATCACGCTAGAGGCCAGAAGTTCGGCTCCCAACCTTTCGGAGTATTCAGGTCCCCGCTAGCCAACTCGGACTCTGGACACCTCCAACTCTTTTCAACTCCGCTTTGAGAACGTATTCACAAACTACTAAGCAATGGACACGAGCAAAGTCGTTACAAGTGACGGGACACGTGAAAAAAGAACGGTATTTTGTAGGAAACCTGAAACCCATGTTGATGGATCTTTTATTCCAAGTGTGAAAACTGTGAAACCAAGTTTCCTGATGCGAGGCGACCAGAGGTCCTATCACATTCCGTCGGGGAACTATTCCCTGGGGACAGAAAATAGCACTCTAATGTGAGAAGCACAGAGAAAAAGGACAGGGATTCCCCCTGGGAAGACGAGTGGTGAATATGTATGTGCTGGGAATAGTACTCCCCTCTTTCTTAATTAAGCCATTGTTTCCGATCACATAACAGGCCCATAAATTAACTGAGAAGATGAGTTTCTGAACGGTTTTCAGGTTAAAAAGGTCCGATTGGTTTCTCAACGAAACGTCAAAAAGACGCATTCTTTTTGAGGAAAACGTGGGGGGAAACGGAAATTAACTCCGGACGGCACCACCCTCTCTTTTTCATCCTTTCTACGGTTTATGACGGGTGAGTGGACGGAGAGGTTCATTGGAAATAGGAAATTACCTGGACACAGACAAATGCAGACGCGTCAAGGGATACGCATGAAGGCGCTGCATAAATTATTATGTGTTTGTTGGCGTGCTGCTTGAGGGATGCCTTCATTTTCAAAGTATATATGATATAGTAACTTTGATTCGTGTGTTTTTGAGTCTATCTTATATTGGGAGTCGGGCGCTGATTATATAATCTAAATGGTAAATATTATGATTGGTTTGGAAATCTGCAATCATATAACAGCTAACGATTTGAGGAGAGAAACCGTGATCGATTAGCTTTATTCAGTAGTATGTTCACTTCGGTAAATAAACATATCATAATCGGGGATGATTCAGCATTGGAAATTCAGCGCCGGAAAAAGTGCATTGAAAAAACATTGGAAAAGGCAATTTTGGTGTCGGAAGCTTCGGACGGGCAACAAAAATTTGCATCGGATACATAAGATTCGCGCATCTATGCAAATTTCCGAAAGTAGGTACGATACAAATACTGCTTTGATGATAGCGAATATCGGGTGTTCTCGAGAACAGATCGTATTCCAGCTCAGAGTATGTATAAACAGTCATTCTGCTAAACAGATATTAGTATGGTATCCGACTTACACTTAGCGTTTGCACTTCAGACAGACACGGAACACAATTTAAAGCGAATTGCCGGCCGGTTCTTGAAACGCATCGTGGACACGTGCATTCTTATACTTTACACAGCTTATGCAAATGAACATAAATTAGAATAAAAAATTGAGCTAAATTCGAGTAAATTAGCCTAAATAAGTAAGAATTCAGTTATCCACGATTCATTTCAAAAACCAGCCGGTATTTCGCTTTAACTCGTGTTTCTTCAATTCAAAGCCTAGCTCATGAGATAGGTACTTTGTGGGTTGGTCATCGGGGCATCATCCTCTCCCACTCTCTGTTTGGGTAATTAGCCCCAGAACTTCAACTAAGTGTCGGGCGAGCCGGGGCAAATTTGGCTGGCCCGGCGAGATTGGGTTGTGGTCATAAACTCGGTTAATGATTCTAATTGCCTAGAAGGGCGATTCGAAAAGCAATTCGTCATGTTTTTATCCCAGACTCCCGGCTGTCACTCTATTGAAACACTTCACCAAAGTCTGTGCATTTCCAGCGAAAACTTTAGTTCGAAAAAATTGGAATAGACAGCACGGAATACATTTAAATTACATTCTTTATTTGTGTTATATACACATGTAAAGCAAAGCGCATGAAGCGTTTATAAAAAGAGGCAATAGGTAGGTATTCTAACAATAAGGTAAATGACTATTCTTTTTGAGCACAGGTGGCACACTGAATAAAAATAAATCGATTTTCTTACAAAGATTGAAACCCCGGATTGGGCATAGATGTACTCATAATATCAGTTGACTTATTACATAAACTTTGGCAGATACGTTTCAAACGTTTCATATAATGCCGACTTTTCGTGAGTACTTCGAACTTCGATGTATCGCCTATGCATTACCGGAAAGTCGCCTCAGACCTCGTTAGACGTCTGGCATATGGTACTTACATGTATTTGACAAAAATTAGCATACCAATAAGCCATACCAAGTTCATCGATTGACATACAACCTGAAAGGCAAAACAAAAAATTGCTAATTTCTTCCCATGTGTGGGTGTCTTAGACGGGGGGCGGAGCCAATGGGGCAAAGTGAAACTTGAACAAAAAAAAATAAAAGAATAATAAAAGTACGCGGGTATGATTGATAGAATGGGAACACTTTCCTCCCCGGAGAGGACGATTGGCCAGTCCGAATAGGGTTTTGCTTGAGACGTTGAACAATCACATTTATGGGAATAGGATAAAGAGAGAGGGAGATTGAGAGAGAGAGAGGGAGATTGAGAGAGAGAGAGAGAATCAAAAATGAAGAGAAGTTTAAGAGAGAAAGAGACAGAGAGGGGGATGGAGAGAGAGAGAATCAAAGATCAAAGTAAACAGGAGAGAGGTTTGGGGAAAGACGGAATATTGAAGTTAACGGTAAGTATTCAGCATCTTAGCTTCTACATTCTACCTAACCGAATTTACCATTACCAACCTCTCACTGATTAGGAGAAGGCATTTTTTATAATCAAAGGGAATAACATCTGAAATATTTTCAGCGCAATCCTCAGGGATCTATACTATCCTCATTCTGAAGATTTACAAATCGCTCCTGAGGCGGTATTTTGACTGAACTGTTCCATATCGGAATCCCATCTCGAAATAGTCGTACTGTAACGAAATAGCATGGAAAGGCGGAATCGAGATAATTCCGAGATAAGATTCCGAGATGGAAAAGTTCAGTTAAAATACCGCATCTGCTGAAACGCGTGATCGAAAGATCGCATGGAGCCGGGATAGAACCATCTTTTTCGTGTACCCGTCGTCAACACCACTTCACAATCAGTATTCACTATAGCACTTATAAGTGCCTGTTCAGGATAAAGTCCACTTCCTTGGTGGTAGTAAATGTCATCAAGACCGGGAAGCAAATACTAAGTAAAACATGTCAACAGTCACTTGTAATTAAGTCGGGGGTCCTCCGCAACTGACCTATTTCTTAACGCTTTGAATGAAGTGCAACTTAGTCTTTCAACTTTAGAGCGAGGATTTTAATTTAGGTAGAGTAGATCCGGAGTGAGTCGGTTTCGTTTCTTAACTTTAGGAAAACTTTATGGGTTTCTCTCTCTCTCCCTCTCTCTCTCTCTCTCTCTCTCTCTTTCTGTCTCTTTCTCTCTCTTTCTCTCTCTCTCTTTCCCCCTCTCTCTCTTACATTTACTTGTTTTGCTCTCTGACTATTTCCACTCACTCTCTCTTCCTCTTCATCTCTCTCTCCCTCCCTCCCTCTCTCTTAAGCAATGAGGTTGGGCACCGGAATCTAGTTAACGTAAGAGGGTGCCGTTGGACTTGGAGGATTTTCGACAACTCGATAGCCATTCAAGATTCAAGACCCAATTGAGCACATACTTTATCTTTATATGTAATATATTTCCCCTAAATAGGGAGAAAGTTCATTGGCGAAGCTCAACAAATTAAATAAATAAATAAATATTTTTACGCTTCAAGAGCGTGCACCTTTATTCAAGGGAGTTCAAATTCAGGGTTTGCTTATGACAAGTTCCGCAGAGGTCCTGAGCACACGAGTATCTAGTAAAAGCTGCAAGTTGTATGTTCTTCCTCTTCCGATGAAGAGGTATTTGATGAAGTGAGGTGTTACAAACATAAACTGTAGACACAATGTCAACAAATTGAAAAAGTAGGTGCGTTTCCTAGCTTTTAGCTTGGTGTAGTGAAATAAAAAGTTTCCATCCAATGCCTAGTAGAAGATGCATGATGTATGTTAAATCTTACTGGCCAGAACCTTTCCAATAAATGAATTTTAAAGAAACCGAGGCGCAGTGGAAAGCGCCTTGCTCACGCAGCCGGTCGTTGGTTCGATTCCGGCCCGGAACCCCTCACTCCACCAAAGATCTAAAAGTTGGTAGCTGCGTAAAAATGGCGGAGATAAATCGGCCTACCGAGAAAATTGGCCTTCGGGAAGTTTAAAGGCCAGTACGTCCGGCTTCAGAAATGAACTGGACCCCGGTGCACCGTTTCTGCGGTTTCGGTTGATATAACCCGGTACTCTTTATCTTTATCGTGTATAGGTCCAAAGACATCGTACATCTATCACCCAAAATTCTCTAAACAAATAAGAGCTGCGGGGGGGGGGGGGGGGGGGGGGGGGGGGGGGGGGGGGGCGGGGCTGAAAACTTGACGAATATCTTTGCTTATAAGTAATTATTTCTGTATTTTTGCCGCAAGCCTAGTGACGGATGCATGGTAAACGGCAACACGGCCGTATCATAGATTTACCATTGTTATGTTATATGCTGGAGCCGACGTTATATTGTAATGGGGGAGGTATGTGCTTCGGTGCAGCACAAACTTCAAATTCGGGAACTTTTAGAGAATCCAATGGATTACAAGATTCTCTAGGTATTGGAGATTGCTTTAGAAATAGATCAAAAATAGAAATACAGAATGCTAATTGGGTGAAAGAGATACTTGAAAATTGAACCTTCTACTGGAGACTTCCTCTTCGATACATCTCTCTCAATCAGTCTCTCTCGCTGTTATCCCTCTTTCTTTCTCTCTCTCTCTCTCTCTCTTCCGATGAAGAGTATTCGATGAAGCGAGTTGTTATAAACATAAACACCATGTCAACTATAATGAACGGTGTCATTCAGCGTGAACGTATGCTATGAGGGGAAATATGTTTTACATGAATAAAGCGAAATAAAATAAATACGTAGAGAAAAGTAAGGAAAATATGTCCAGTGGTGTACCGACTGATTGATAGAAAAAATGAGGAAAGAAAAGAAGTGAATGTCAAAAATAACGACATCTAGGCAGTAATTTAGTGCAGTCCCGCGATTTTAGTCGCCGATCAAAACAATTGCGATCCTCTAGAACACGAAATCGTAGTACCAGGATAAATAAAAGAACATTAATTGATCAATTTCATAATAACAAAACAATGATAAAATTAGAATTTTAAACTTTCGTCAGACCCTTCAATCAGTGTAAAGCTCTCCTACGCAGTCGTGAAGGGCTCTCAAATTATAAAACAAGTTGTGCAGACAATGAAAAAAGAAACATGAAAATAGCCATCGAAAATCTCAAGTTGATTTTGCAAACATCTGTCGATTACTATAGGAAACAAGCACAACAATTGGCAGACATACTTCTTTGCAACCTTGAACAATCAGCGAACGATTAATAACATATGGGTTAAGGGTTGGGTGCGTAGGAAGTCAAGCTATAACTCTAAGCTCTCTAACAATACGATATCACCCCTTGTTTGCTCTCTCCCTCTCCCTCTCTCTCTCTACTATTCAACCTCTTATATCTCCATCTCTCTTACCTCTCTAGTAAGACTTTTTAGTTTCTACAAGGTAATATGTGATGCGATGATGTAACATTGTTACATACCCAAGATATCGCACTTAATTACGCCAAATGCCCAAAAACAAACCCCCAAAAATATCAACTTACACACAGTAAACAAGTTAGTGTTAAAATTAACACGGAACACGACGCGCAAATAAGCTCTGACAGCTGAAAATTTATCCACAATATTATGAAAGAATGAGATGATACAAAACATAAGCGCTTTCCAGTTTCCACCCTCGAAGTGCATTTTTAATGCAAGTTGCTCTGAACAACGCGGCAAAATATTCTTTATTATGCCCTCATTTGGGCGTCAAACTCAAACAGTCAAACTACAGAATAATTGTGATCAGCCCTTTTATTCAATGAAAATATTAATAGTTTAAGAGAATAATATATAATGAGTTGAGCAGAAAACAATGGTTTTTTTTACTTGAAAAAGTACGTGAACTTGTTCAAGAGCTACTAAAAAACGGGGCGCTAATACAGCAGCGCACACCAATTTAAGATTTAAGTATGCGATAAAAGGGCCAGGTGTGGCAAACCATAAAAGTTAAACGTAAAATGGGAAGGCTTGTTTTGCATTCTGCATTTACTGACTCGCAAGTTTAAGTAATTATATGGATCCTCTGTTTGTTCTTATGTGTGCGCCAAAAGGGAGCGGCACCCGAACATGCAACTAGGATTTCAAACTCTGTTCATGTTCTTGCTGCCGCAAAATAAGGTTACTGGGTATAGGTCAAGTGTGCCCTAATACAAATCCAAGGTGTAGCGTGCGGTGTACCGCTCACCGCACCGCCTCCAAAATTGCGTGCCAAAATGGAGCGGCACCCAAATAGATAGCAACGCTGCAAAAGTGCGCATTGGTCCATTGGGTCCAAAGACTAGCACGATAATCAAGAAATACTCGTGCAATTGCTCAAACCTCTGTCCTTTTCAATGCAATTGGCCCCATTGCCGGGAAGGGAGCCCCCGATTGGATTGTGCGAGTTCCGTGGAAAGGTTGTTAGGCGTCGAGGAATCAGAATAAGACAAGAAGACGACATGAAAGAAGTGACATATGCGTAGTTGAGGTTGGTTCCTTGAGTTCCTCATCTACACAAGACAGATGATAATTGTTGTGCAGAACAATAAATGTTACTCATTTAAAGGGACGCGGACACCTATTTGTGCGCTTTGTATACTTTGTGTTTTTATTATCTAGGTACAATGAACAACATAATTCTTTATTTATTTATTTTTTACTATTCAACGCAATACTTCTTGAGAGCAAACTGTAAACTTTTCAACAAAACAAAAGAACAATTTGTAAATATGTTTATTGAACCCTTCTTATGTCTCCAGAGTGTAGTAAAAGCAATGCTACAATGCATACCACAGTTCCATAAATGGATAAAATAAGTTGTGAAAAAGACGATTCATCTGTTTAAAATTGAACCGATAGAGATGGTAATTGCCTAGTTAACTGGAAATATTTCCGAAAGCAATGACATAGCTAACACTGGACGTCATTTGCATATAATACACATGACGAGCACTGGGTTCCGCAAGCATTCACCATTGATCAAAATAGTATTTCAATTTAATTTGCACAGCTTAAGCACTGCGTTAGATGTTGCGCAAACCAAAAAGATAATCGCATCATGTGTGTGGCAATAAAAATCAATCAATAATTTAGGTGGAATTGCCAAAAACAGCATATTTGCCACATAAGAGACAATCGATAAAGAAAAACTGGAGCGCAAAAGCACGAAATCGGCCCAATAGGATATAAGCAATGGACTTTTCATGGCTAAGAACACATACAACACTAGCGTAAAATAAAACCGAACCATACACACCACGCAAATATATTCGCCATATGCAAAACGAAGAAAAAATAATAACGGGATACGGGAGGATAACTTTTCTGATAAATATACATGTAGTAGTAAATGAATGGAATATCCACAAAAGAAAAGATATGAGTGTAGCTTATCTAAAAGCGGATTGCCTGCACCGAGAAAACTATAGCGGTTGGCTGCTGGTGTGCCAGGAGCGTGCCACAAGTGTGCCCCATGGTCGCACGCTTCTGGCGCACCTTCAACAGATCATGGGCGTGATTTAAAACAAACACGCGGATAGATTGAAAACACATAAAGAAATGAAGAAACGATCAGTGATTTTTCTGCATTTTTGGCTCAAAAATAAGAATAAGAGGTGAGAGTCAGGTGGTTCGAAAAAAGCATAAAACAAGATAAAAGTAGGATAGAATTGCTGAGGATATCTACCATCATAATGACTAATAACATGTTTTACAATAGGTGTGTTTCACAAGTTCTAGACTGTGGAATCTGCCACCAAACCAGAAATTGGTTTCCTAACAAAGGAATTTTCCTCAGTGAATATAGGCATGATCAGCGTATCCATTAGCCACATACATAAAACCCAATAAGGATAACCGAGAAAGGTCGGAAGCTTATATACAACAAATAAACCAAACTTCTTATGTAATAGGGTATTTGAAAAATTCCACTTGCATAGTACAGTATAAATATTTTCCAGAAACGATTCTCCTCATATGAAAAGTTCACTTAGAACTCAATGAGGTCCACCTAAAATGTGTAAAAGTAATGCGTTATAATTACTAAAAAGAAGTATTTCATCGTTCAAGAACAGACTCTCTCTCTATGGTTCTTTCTCTCTCTCTCTCTCTTTCTCTCTCTCTATCTCTCTCTATATATATATATATATATATATATTTCTTTCTCACTCACTGTCTCTCTCTCTCTGTTTCTTGCTCACTCACTGTCTCTCTCTCTCTTTCTTTTTCCCAGAGAGAGAGAGAGAGAGGAATGTTATCTCCGAGGCACCATAGGTGCCATTACATTATATGCACTACAATAATGTCTACCTCGAGCAAGGATCCTTCTCGCGCACAGGTTTGAAACACTGGTGTCTCCAACTCCAATGCTATAGCAGTGTGGTAAGAGGTAAGACTCATTGACGGAGCAGGTTTCTAAACACAAAGAAACCCTTAACATTAAAACCTTTACGTTCGTCTTAACGTTAAGTCTGAAGAAAATGTGTCCTCTGAAACTGGCCATCTACTCTGCCAAAGACCTCATATATGCGATCAAGTCCTTATTATAAGTCATTGTTGGGCACCAAGTGCTACGTTGCCCGCGTGTGATAACAAGTGTATAGCCGACTTATTTGCTGCTAAGGTAAAAATATGAAACAAGGAATATGTAGGAAGATTTACATTTCTTTGAATAAGACTGAGAAAATCGTCGCGAAGGTTTGGGTCACTAGTCGGCACGGGCACAGTGCGGAGCTCTTTCTCTTGAGTCGATCCTAAATGATATGTTGATCACAAGTAGAAGCTGACTTGCTAGTGAAACGCGCGCCAAATAAGCGCCAAAAGTTCGCGAAACCTGCGCCGATAAAAAATGTGCCTCGTGTGCCAAATGCGCGCAGACTTGTGCAGAAGGAACCAACATTGCTACTGAAATAATAGAAAAACACCAACTCGTCTTGTTTCTAGTTGAAATCCTCTCCCACTCCTTGCCAAACATTTCTTGGACGGAAAGTCGACGACGGACTTCAGTAGTTTGCACGGTTACACGCTAAAACAATTTTTTGTTACTGGTTTGTTTATAATTTTGGTGTATTACATTTTTGGTTACCTAGCGACATACACCCGATTTACAAGTGTCACTGTAACCACGGCGTGCATGCTTATAAAGTTGAAAATATGACAATATGACGATATGACAATATGACAATATGACAATAGGACAATATGACAATATGGACATCAATGACAATACAATATGACAGTATGATAATATGACAATAGGGCAATATGACAATATGGCAATATGACAATATGACAATATGACAACATGACAATATGACAACATGACAATATGACAATGACAATAAATATGACAATAGTGTATGACAATATGACAAACAATTAAAAATGACGAACCTCTGAGCCATCATCATTTGACCTATCCGAGAGTGCGATAAGATTGTTTCGAGTTTGCGGTGCTTCAGCAGGCCTTCGAGTTGAATCATCAGACAGAATAGGCGTTGTTGGTGTGGGCGTGGGTGTGGGTGAGGGCGTGCGTGTAGGTGGGGGCACTGGAGCTTGGCTTACGACAGGCATTCTCTAAAACGTTGAAAGAACAGTAGTATGCTTGTTTCATGGGCTTTCCTAAATCACCATTTAGCGAAATTAATAGGCTGTAAGTTGTCTGGGACTTCAAGAAACTTTTGAACAGATGCCGACTAAAGGGAAAAAAATAACAAGTAAACAAACTCGCTAGAAGGAACCCGTACCTGAGTATGTAGATCATGAAGTGACAGTGCGGAAATAGCTGTCTGAGGAAAAATGCTCTGGGGATTCCCTCCCCGCTCGGGAACATTTTCTAAATGAAGAAGTCGTTTATTTATTCAGATGAATGGGGATGTAATGGGGTTTCCAAGTATGCTGAAAGTTTACCGTATTTTATTTTATTTTTTTTTTTCATATTATATATGCAAGTTTCGTGCAGAAATACGGTAGTATTGACAGAAGCACACCCATTTTTGGGATACTTTGAAACCCCATAATCATAATGCACAATTACAAGAGCCGTTTACTGTGTATGTGTGCACGAGTTGCATCAAGGTACATAAGCCATTCATTAGCATTCTCTTCATTTACGCTGAACTATATTTATATTCGATATTGTACAGGTAAGATTTTTCAATCACCTCTATTTTCCATTTGACTAGCATTTGGTGGCCCGTCCAAAGCGTACTCAATTAGAAGCGCCACCGACGAAACACCCGGGAACTTTTCGGTAACTTCCTTAGCCTGAGTAATTAGAACAATTATTAAAGCGAAATACTGGCCGGGTTTTGAAACACATCGAGAACATTATCATTCTTACAAATGAACATAAATTAGAAAAAAATCGGGCTAAGAGCAACTTTGCATAAATACGTAAGAATTCAGTGGTCCGCGATGCGTTTCAAAAACCGGCCGGTCTTTCGCTTTAAAGCTCATTGTTAGCCCAAGGCCAAGAAAGGTCCAGTCTTGTCAATTAGCAAATAACACATAAACATAATTTCATAATTAATACAGAATACAAGATAAAATTAATGTCAAGTCAGTAGCTTTAGTTACCATCTCCCATCCTAGAATCGCGGCAACTTTGGAGAAGATTTCCCTAGTGTTCGTTTCTCTATTGGCTTCTGTGTTGCTGGACAGCTCAATTCTCGGCGCTTGTTCTTGAGCCATAGCCATAGAAGCAGATGGAGCTATGGGACTCTTAATAGTGACTTCAGTGTCTTCGGTCCATTTCAAAAGGTATGATAATTTTTCGCCTTACGGAATTTATAATCCTCTCCTTTCGACATGTGGGCTCATGTTAACTTTTTTGAAATACAAAAGGTGCATAAACATTTTTTAGAATAAGTAATTGTATTACAAAAGCCTGACAAAAATTGACAATTTACGAGGCGAACGAAGAAAACATGGGGAAAAACAAGAAAACAAAAAAAGCTTATGTTTAGACCCGTCTTCTCAAGAGATCTGAACTGCGCGCGGGTCCCGTGCCTGAAATACACGGTCCGGCCCGAGGATGAAAACCCATATTAATTGATAAAACATACTACCATTGGGTCGGAGGGCACGTCAAACGAAGACACGTCAGTATGAGGAACGGCACGGAAGTTCTGAGTCGACTGGTATGGCGTCCACTGAGGGAGACGCTCGACATATCCCTCAGATCTGAAGGATTCTTATGAATATTATGAAAATCCAGAGAAACAATACGATATTTATTTTCTTAACCAAACAGCCGCATGCAACATAAACATACTAATAAGAAGTACTACGCACTGAGAGAAAAAAATCAGCGTCGGTGGAACTAAGCATTCTCGTATTATGCTTGTATTTAGAGGTACCCGTAATGCTAACGTTTTACTGACTTAAAATTTACTTGTTAACTTTAAAAGACGGTTCATTAATTCGTTTACCTGTGGTCATATCGCCTTTCGTAGAATGGCTGCGCGCGGTTCGGCTGATAACGGTTGTTCATAGGAGGCTCGTAGTTATTAGGCTTAAAACAAGTTTTGTATTATTTTTCAAGTCGTTAAAAGATGAGAGCTAAGGGCATGAGTTGATAATTACAAACTCTTGAGTAAATCAAACAGTTAAACAGTTGGCAACTTGACGTATTGCCAATATTTTTAGCCTATTACTAACCTTTACTTGGAAAATAAAACTATAAAACTTATCTGAATGGTTGCCGATAGTCCTTCCAGTGCCCTTGATTGGGGTTGTTGTTGTTGTGACGACGACGGAAACCATTTGGATTCGCTGGAAAGCAATTCATTGTCGGCTACATAGCAGAGGTAGCTGTGGGACTCTTAAAGGAAGGCAGTCACTTCAAAATCAACTTTTTTATTCGATTTTTATTAGATGCAAGCAGATTTATAAAACAATATGCAGCCCATAAAAATCCACATAAAATGGAACTCAGGGAGAGAAATCAATGAGAATGAGTTTTGATAAATGACCGACGCCGGTGCATATATGCAATTGCCAGGGGTACTTGGAGAGTGAACAGCCTGCAGTGTTACACCTGGCGCGTGGTTTATCACTGCAGGGTATTTATTATGAAACTCTATACGGGCAATTATAAACTACGGTATATAAGTAAAAGTCATAAACATGGATTTCTCTCCCTGAGTTCGTTTTGCCGTACTTTGGCGCTGGAATCGTCGTTTTCTTCACATACTTGAACAATTAATGAAAAGCGAATAAAAAATACGAGTTTGTAGTGACTGCGATCCTTTAACGGTGACTTCAGTGGCTTCAAACATAACAAAACTATTATAATATGCGCGAAACTACCATGTTCTGTACATCTGTGGAGTGGTCTTATAAAGAAGAAAGAAAGAAAGGAGCGCTGATAAAGTCACATCATAATATTCACTGATTGTATTAGATAAAGGGGAGAGAGATAGAGAGAGAAACGGTATTAGATAAAGGGGAGAGAGATAGAGAGAGAAAGAGAGAGAAAGAGAAAGAGAGAGAAAGAGAGAAAGAAAGAAAGAGAGAGAGACATAGAGAGATAGAGAGAGAGAGGTTAGAACAAACGACGAAAATCCCACCATCCTGTTTATTCCCGCAACAACATCCACTGCAGCCAGTATTCGTACTCGTCTGCGGTGCCGAAGTCTGAATTCCCCCACAACAGTGTTGCATCGGTCTGGGCATCGGATCCATATAAGGTGGAGAGCCTGTAATTTAGAGATTTGTTTAAAGCAAAAGACCAGCCGGTTTTTGAAACGCATCGCGGCATCCTTATGGTACTTATGCTAAGTGGGGTCGATTTTTTATTCTAAATTATGTTCATTTGCATAGGAGTGTCCGCGTTTCAATCGTTTCAAAACCGGCCCGTCCCTCACCATCCGCTGTGAGCATATCAGCATATAAAATGTCAACTTATACATAGAACTTGCAAATCCAACGCATTACGATAGAAAAGGTAACTTGAACCCCGGTGAGCAAGACATGTAGTTCTCGAAGTAGTCATAGAATTTTTCTCATCGAATGCGTTAAAAGTCTCACCAAAGTGTCGCATGGAGCAACAGGTCTGCGATGGGCATGTTGGTTGTTGTGCACCAGAATGGTTACCGCTATCCATGTTATTCATCGAACACCGATGAAGATTAAGCTGAAAATCAGCTTTTTTATTTACTTTAGCCAGAATCAGTTCAAAAACAAAACTTTTCCTTTATAGGCAATAAAATAAGTGAAAAATATAAACAATAATATTTTAGGGAATAGAGATGAAGAGAGTGAAAAGGAGAGTTGGAGAAACAAAGAAAAGCGATAGATGAAAGAAATAAGAGAGGTTTTTCTCAAGGAAACTCAAGCTTATCCTTGCAAGCATGTGGCTTAATTTGCCAACCTCTTATCATCATTTTATATGATGCACACTTGTATTATGCACAAGGTTTCAATAAATTATTATTATTATTAGCTGTGAGAGTGAGACAGTACCGGTTGAATGTTGGGCTCGGCGTTCTTTAGACCCCCGGCACCCACAGCGTATCCGGGGAGGAATAACTCGTCCACATTTCGAATGTTTGGCGGCAGTGATGCCTGTTGCGGCTGATCAACCCTCGGAAAGTAGTATACACTAAAACAGGATGTTTAAATTTAAAGCGAAATACCGGCCGGTTTTTGAAACACATCGAGCACACCAACATACTTATGCGACAATAAATTAGAATAAAAATTCGAGCAAATTAGCATAAATACGTAAGAAATCAGTTGTCCACGATGCGTTTCAAAAACTGGCCGGTATTTCGCTTTAAAGGGACGGGCCCATCAAAATAAAACTATATTGTGCATGTTTTTATAATTTGTATAAAGGGGGTTTATTATAATATATGTACACTAAATTTCGGCTAGAGTTTATCCCGCTGAAATTTTTCGGTGTCGATAAACTCAAAAGTATACCGTAGAAGACCAACAATTGCACCCTTATTTCCTTACCGCGTGTCCCGGGGGAATGTGGCTATATGGACAGATAGTCTCCCGGGTCCCAATCAGAGCGAGGTATCCTCGGGAGACGCGGTAAGGAAATAAGGGTGCAATTGTTGGTCTTCTACGGTATACTTTTGAGTTTATCGACACCGAAAAATTTCAGCGGGATAAAGTCTAGCCGTAACTTAGTGTACATATATTATAATAAACCCCCTTTATACAAATTATAAAAACATGCAAAATATAGTTTTATTTTGATGGGCCCGTCCCTTTAACATTCATAAACATTCACAACTTTATATATACGCATGCACACATACACGCATGCACTCATGCACATATTTACACTACCCACACAAACAAATACATCATACACGCATACGCACACTTATATACATACAGATTTACGCACACATTCTGGCAGTTCACGTTCACATTGATTGCATCTAATAATACATATAAAATATGGTGTAATGTAATAGTGCTCACTCGTGCCCATTCCTACGCATCGCTCGTCTCTCATGAGAAAACCCACGTCCATCAGGCGGGTTCGACTCCGGTGGTAGCACCTTGTGAACTGACGACGCGGGTGGGCGATCAGGGAGACCATCCTAAGATAAACCATATCAAAGGTCTGTAAATAATCATTTTTTACATTGAATTTGCTAATTACAATAAAGTTCTCACAGATACAACTTTTTTTTTTACATCTTCTTATAGCAGTAATTCTAGAAAAAATATAGTGAATAATCAAAGCCACATCTCGGATCTTAGTTTTTATGTGGGTTCTGCTACAAATAATGCAGGACCAGTACTAAGAGATGATGCTAAACAGTTGCTGCTAATAAGCAACTAATAAACGTGAAAATTCAAGAATTTACCATTTTGATGACGGTTTCCGGTTGGAAAGAGTCCATCTTTGCGCTCAGCGTGGCCCAGGCTACTGGAATTGTTAGTTATTTTATTTTGACGAAGAGAAACAAAAAGTACTGAACCGAACTACAAAAGTCGTGAACCGTCAACTTTGCTTTCTGCGGGTTGTGAGGACGTCGACTGAGTAATGTGGAACTCGTCGGCTACTCTGCTCAGCGCCTCTGTGGAAGTGGAACCCTACCTTTGAACTTTAAACCGAAATAACGGTCGGTTTTTGAAACGCATCGTGGACACCATCAACCTTATGATCATATGCAAATGAGGATAATTTAGAATAAAAGATCGAAACCAATTAGCATAAATACATAAGAAAGCAGTCGTCCACGATGGGTTTCAAAAAACCGGTCATTCTTTCGCTTTAAACATGTTTTGCATGGCGTGTGAATAAATTAATAAATATTCTTTCAAACAAGAACCTTTTTCCGGTGATATAGCGATCATCTTGCCGAGCCATATTCGTTGATCTCTGAGCAGGAGTTGGTGATGGGAAACACGGCCCCATTCAGGGTCTGTTGGTTCACAACGAAGGGTCGACTGGAAAATAACATTGCATGTTTTAGAGTCGAGTCACCTAAGTGGATCAAGTGTAAAGTAAGTCGTGAGTCTACAAGTAGCATTACTTACACACACCCACACTCTAGTACAGATGTAGTGAGGTATCGGTACTTGGTAAAGGGCACTGGGTACCGCTACCCGCTACCACTTCCAACTTACACTCAACGTGGGTCCGATTCTTCCAAGCGGTCCGTCCATTGGAAAAATGAGATCGTCACCGTTAAATGCGGGCATGAGAAGTCTATAATGACTTTTTAGTACAATAAAAGATCATAGTTTGCGTAAAAAAATCCTAATAGAAAAAAGTTGAGCAGTGCCCTAAAAGATTTATTGAGAGTAGATGATAAATGGGTTGGCTGCGAATCGAGGAATAGATCGATAATTGAGCGATAATTGAGTAGAAGGAAAATAACGATATAACGGTATTGGTCTAACCTCTTCTCAACAGTCCTATCCAACTGCGGGCTTTCTTCAACGATTGCGTGCATTTGGCTCCGAGCGACGATACAGCCGCCCGTCTCGCGAGCATGACTCGCCAAGATCCGATTGACTTCGATGTACTTGTCGGCACCGAATCCTGAATTTGTAAATAAAGTCAACGTCGATCATGGTAATTTGCATCACAAACTTTGTTTACTTAATTAATTGCGCATTAAAGAAATTAATGAGCATTTACCTAATCCGTGTACTAGCGCTGTGCACGCGATGCGTAATAGCGAGCAAGATATGGATGGACGTCTTATTCTATTTTAAAGGGAATATGTATGCCCTTTTTGAAGTTAAGCTGTATTAAAAGAATGTGTATTCCTCATTAAGGAAACAACAACAAAAATTGTTAAAAGTTTCCCATTTAAAAGAAAATGATTTTCAAAGTTCACCTTTTCCATAGTAAACGCGTTTACTGCCACCCTGGCTTACACGGCAGGTCTGATGGAGCAAAAATTTAGCATATGTGTGCATACATCGGCATATAGCTTGCAACAGCGACATATTTGCATGCAAATGGGAATATTCGAATTTACATATTCAGTCGCCTACATAAATTCATGTCTGGTGTGGAAACTCTAGTTTCGCAGTTGTTTTGCTCATTTTGAGTGCCTACATATTCCCTTAAAAAAAACTAACCGGGCGTAAACTCGACAAGATTCATTTTGAATAGCGTCATAAGTTCCTGCCAGTTGGAACTTTTGTCTGGGTAGATCTTGAAACAGTGAGGGAGAAGGGCGACCACCTGAACTGATTTACAAATGATAAGTCTTGGGATAGCGGAGGGCTTAGGCTTAGGGCTATGCTCCCCAAGGTGAATACCATCTTACCATCTTAACACTTGGATATATCCTTCAATGGACCTTGAAATAAGGCCTACTACCTACTACCTTAAGCCCTATCAGCTTAGAGTCTCGTAAAATCTCTAGGACAATTCCCTGGCAATATCTTTGCCAATCACATCAGATAGAGCCGTGAGGAGTAAAATGTCCATAATTGTCTGTGTCTCTTCTCTATGCGTGCTATTTTGTTGGGCACGGAAATGTTTGTGAAACTGGCCGCTGAATCCACGTTTGATAATAAGTATTTGAATTTCTAACCTGATGCCCCCTTGCCAGAAAGTACCAAATCGCGATGGTTATTCCTCGAACATGAAGTCTTCTGTCCTTGTCCATCGGTGAATAGGCGTATCCAACTTCGACGGCATTGATGAACACAGGACGGAGGAGAATGTGAGGAGAACGTTCGGATACGGTAACTGTCGAGTCATCACCTAATAATATTGTTTAATATTAAAGGGAATATGTATGCCCTTTTTGAAGTTAAGCTGTATTAATAGAATGTGTGTTCCTCATTAAGGAAACAACAACAAAAATTGTTAAAAGTTTCCCATTTAAAAGAAAATGATTTTCAAAGTTCATCTTTTCCATAGTAAACGCGTTGCTTGACCCCCTGGCTTACACGGAAGTGCTGATGGAGCAAAAAATTTAGCATGTGTGCATACATCGGCATATAGCTTGCAACAGCGACATATTTGCATGCAAATGAGAATATTCGAATCGGAGCTAGCGAGCGCAGCGAGCTAGCTCTTTTTGGTTCTTCATCGGGGGTCAAACGTGCAAAGAGAGGGTGTTTAATTAAATACCTAGACAATCATTCGACTAAACTACCGGGTAGCATTCTAATACATATTCCGCTAACTTGTTTTAGCTTCTCCAAAAAGAATATTTGAAATCGGTTATGTTTGAAGGAAACTACTTTAAATTTTGAGCGTCGTCCCAAGTTTTTTCTTGTATATATGGCTGGGTATGTGGACAAGGTTTTTGGCAGACCAACAGCTTGCTAGCAAAACGACAGGTGTTTTGCTGCGCGACAGCCTATATAGCGTCTCTTTCTCTTGCGAGGTTAATTGCGGGCGCGCCCTAATCTGGTCGTTCTTTGTGTTCCGTGTACGTTTCGAAAATTGATGTGCGTTTATGTGAAACAAAAGTAGCAATGAATAAATAAGAATATAACTTTATATTACTTCTTATTTTTTCGGAGCTAGCGAGCGCAGCGAGCTAGCTCTTTTTGGTTCTTTATCGGGGGTCAAACGCACAAAGGGAGGGTATTTAATTAAATAAGTGCCCAACTTTTCAACTAAACTAACCAAATACCTTCCAGAACCTCAAACCGGGGTTTCTTTACATTCTCCAAAAAAATTTATCATAATCGGTCTACATTGAAGAAAACTATTGTAAACTTTCAATGCTGTGCTAAGTTTGTATATGCCTGTATGCTTGCATGATTTCTGGACACGACTTTCTCTGATGCAACAAAATTGCGTCTATTGGTGAAACATGCTGTGGCTGCTGGTTATATAGGGTCCTCTTCTCGTGCGGAACACAACGCGGGCGCGAAAGACATTGACCGTTCTTTGTGCACTCGCTGACTATGATCAGCCCTATGTGGTAATGAATGTTCAAGTGAAAAAGAAAATATATGATTAAAGGTTTCCCATTTTCATATGATTTGGTATATATACTAATTGTAATCATCGTAAATATTAATGAGCATACGTAAAATTTACTTCCCGTACTCACCTTTTCATTGCATATGTTCCTTTTATTTTGTTGATTTGTTCACCTCGAGAAACTCGAGAATTCGGGAAAGGAGTTTTGTTTTTGAATATGATCACTCACGTAGTAGTGTCTTATTTTATTACAAAACCAGACGGCTATCTCCGCCTGAGGCGACTTTCCAATACTGCACAAGCGATACTTCAAATTCAAAGCCTCACAAAAAGGGCATACTTATATGAAAACGTCTGAAACGTATTGACTATATTATTAAGGTACGGAGACTCATTTTGCTTATTTTGAAGTTGCGAAAGGTACCACCTTATACCAAATCCTTGAAACGTAGTATTGATTACGTTTCCGCCATTGTCACAAAAAAACAAGAATACGTTTATTTAGATGCACCGTGCACGATACGAAAAAAATTGTACGTTTCAGGGGTTTGGTTTAAGTAGGTCATGGCTTTCCGCATCTTTTTGTATTACGTAAACGTAAACTTGGATCACGTTTGGGGAGCGTCATATAAACATGAAATCGTATAAGCCGCATAAGAAAGTTACTCTACTATGAGTTCGAACTCACGTTGCGGAAGTTATATTAGAATCAGTTGTTCCTCTTCGGGTATAATGGAATGCCGCAGCTCAAATAAGAATATTCTCATGAAAAAGAACGATGCGTGTTTCAATCGTAATTTTCAACTGCGTCACAGACGTTTGATATGTATATGTATTTCCGATTTCTCTATGTAAAACTGTGGAGTTTCCTCAATCTTACATGATAATTGGATTGGGAAATTAACGTGTGGACTGGGTAGTGGGTGAACCCATCTAGTGCAGGTGCACAGTTTTTTTTGTAGGCCAGCCCATATCGTGACCTCTTCATGACCAGCTTTTTACCAAGTCCTTATCGAAAACAGCTTTCAACTGGTCATCAAACGTCACGAACCAGCCACCACTGTCACCAGTCACTAGTCACTAGATCGACTAGATGATTCGCGTACATGCGATTGCCCCTAGAACAAATAAGAAAAAGCCTTGATTGGAAGGCAAATATCGGATTCATACTTCCTACTTCGTGCACTGCTCCTTGAGATTCTTCAGTTTTGACATACACATACGCTACTGGGTTTTAGTTTCAACTCCTTCAAAACCCAGATTTTTTGGTTCTGGCGTCAGTGGTGACGCTGAGGTTAATCACTTGCTAACTAATTCTTCCAATTTTGCTAGCATATTGGCATATTGTTCAAAGGGTTTTTGCAGGCATGTTTCTGGTCATATTGTAGTTTCTAGCAGTATGCTGAAATTGAAACGGCCATTTAGGTATTTTGTAGGACATCACGTATAGCTTAGACTAGATGGGTTTCATATAGTTTTGGAACTATTGTGTCAGCCTAGTACTAAAGGAGGCTTTGGTTTGAATATGGTCTAGTTGCGAGTCGGATATTTAGAAAAAATATCTGCAAAAAGAGACCAATTTTTATATCGTAAAAGAGTTTAAAGTTGAGTTTTTGGTTCTTTTTTAAAACGGCAAAAAGTGAACAATTCATTACAGTAGAGGCGTGGCGGCGCATATTCTTCTTCGGAGCCAGTTTTTTATTTATAAATATAAATACAGAATCGGCGAAAGTAAACCGATTCCCTTTGAAGCCCCAAAGAAACTTTTACTATTTTACTGATTTTAAGTAAAATAACGCAATTCAAAGCAGAACCAAAAAATTGCTTTCTTTGGAAGATATCGCTCATTTAAAGCGAACTACCAGCCGGTTTTGAAACGCATCTCAGTATCTGCATTCTTATGCAGTTATGCTAAGTGGGGTCTATTTGTATTCTAATTTATGCTCATTTGCATATATAAAGTATAAGAACGCAGGGGTACGTTTCAAAAAACCGGCCGGTATTTCGCTTTAAAAAAGATAACAAACTGCTGTACTATAGACATCCTGTGCCACAAACGTAGTATGTTGTGTAGAGTCGACCGCGAACTAGTTTACAACGGTTAGAAAGCAAAAAAAATCAAATCAAATCAATGTTCGTGTGAATAAAGAATGAGCTTTTCTAATTGTGCACTCATATGTGGGCAGCGCACTAGCTTCTGTGCTGGCAATTTTTTGGTTCTGCTTTGAATTGCGTTATTTTACTTAAAATCAGTAAAATAGTAAAAGTTTCTTTGGGGCTTCAAAGGGAATCGGTTTACTTTCGCCGATTCTGTATTTTATATTTTATAAATAAAAAACTGGCTCAGAAGAAGAATATGCGCCGCCACGCCTCTACTGTAATGAATTGTTCACTTTTTGCCGTTTATAAAAAAGAACCAAAAACTCACACTTTAAACTCTTTTTCACGATATAAAAATTTACATATTCAGTCGCCTACTTAAATTCATGTCTGGTGTGGAAACTCTAGTTTCGCAGTTGTTTTGCTCATTTTGAGTGCTTACATATTCCCTTTAATTAATACAATAAAATCATTAACATTAATATGTACATAGAATTAACGTGCTTCGGAAAATGCTGCTCAGAGGCCGTTTTCACCAACATTTTCTTCTGTCATCCTCTGCGGAACATGCATAAGCGGACTTTGAAACTGTATTTCCACTCTTGAATAAAAGTGCATGCTCTTGAAGCGTAAAAGATTTATTTATTTATTTATTGATTTTGATTTATTGATTTATTGATTTGATTTATTTATGGTCTAATTATAGGATTTTATGTAAAAGCCGTGTATACAGAGAGTAGTGCAGCGTAGTGTAAAACGCGATTCAATTGTAGTATGCTATCACGGCTAACTAGTGCATATTTTTTCTCACTCTTATTTCAAGGAATGATTCATAAAAAACTATTCAATAATAAAAAAGTTGCTAATAATCATACCAATTGCAGAGAGATATTCTCCATTGTCCCAGATATAACCGAGCGCGGTCATTTCCCATAGGTCCTAAATGGGCGACAAGTACTGGAGCAATGATGATAAGCAAATGATTTTCTTTCTATTTCCCAACATCCGAAAACGACCGCGATTTCCTGTGAATCACTAATTTTGATATGCAAATTATTCACGAATCCTGAAGGCTTACTTTGCATATGTTTCAAAAGGTGATAGTGATTTCATCGTTTTATTAGGACTCGGTTTGTTCAGCTGTTATTAGTTGAACCCGGTCACTGACAGCTAACCCCTAGGAACTAGGAACACATTTTAGGAAATTTTTTTTTCCTAAAATGCTTTTCCTTTGGGATAGCTTCGGAGGTTTGACACCCGTGACGGTACTACTATCCACTGTTGCTATGTTGGGCTTCTATTTTGGTGAATCAGGCCATCAAACGATCAAACCACATTGTAGCATGGGAGTTAATCTTTTCCCAGGCTCACATTAAATTGGACAAAGCCATTTCCGATTGGAATTCTCTTTCTATCTCTCTCTCTCTCTCTCTCTCTTCATCTCTGTTCCTCTCTCTCCAATACTCTTTCTCTCCTCCCTCCCTTTCCCTCCATAGTTATTTTATGAGTAATAACTTCACTGAATGAAATTCAAAATGTATAGAACCTATTAAAGATAAGGAAAGTGTCAAACCCGTGCCGACATAACTATAAACTGGACCAAAATGGCTCATTAAGTGTGAATTAAGTATTTTAACGTCAAGATCTTTGTACTATATATTAGTTGTATCTATTCGACCTATATGTTGTATATGGTGTGACCTCGTTCCGTAGATTTTATTCGCAACTTGGAATTAAAAACCTATACTGTAATGTCTTATGTAGAGCATCTTATATTCTAGTAATTGAGGGCTTTTGGACATCTTATTAGCGAAGATTTGTTCGCACAGCTGTATTTCAAAATTTCAATAATTCTAGCAAATGTTCATGACTCTTTTCTTTGATACTTTCCCGAGATGTACTAAGTATCCTCTTTATTTTCATTCTTTCATTCTTTAGAGTCGGTGTTATTACTTCAGTTGCTATTTTTACTATTCACTCTCTAATACTTACTGTAACTTTCCTAGCTTAACAAACTTGGAGGATGGTGCAGGCGGAAGCAAACACCGCAATGCTGGGCAGCGCCAAGGTTCTTTTCCTTTTTAATCTATGTTTAAAGCGGTGTAACAGCCGGTTTGTGAAGCAGTTCTTGGATATTCAAGAAAGAGTGTACAGGAAACGTTGGTTAAAATCCTATGGTAATGCATTAGAGAAATAGTATTGTTGTGAGAACTCAAAGTTTTCAAACATAGTTTTAGGTGCACCTCCACAGTACTCCTGTCGACAGTTTTCAAACAAGCAAAGAGATGGCAAGAGAGTTCGAGAAAAATGTGAGCCAATAATTAGCTGACTTACACTTACAATTAGCTGCTTTAGCTGCTTATTTATTGGTTGAAAGTAGGCGGGAACTTTAGTTCCCTTCAGTCCCAGTTGTCTAACTCATTTAATAAAACCATTTTGTTTCAGAATAATTTGGATGCGTTCACCCTGTGTAACATTGACACCATTGTTGGTCGTTTTGATTTGTGGAAAAGGGAATTACCACAAGTCGAGGTAGGCTTTTATTCTATGTGTAGCTACAGAATACCCGGCTAACAATAAGCACATATGTATGACATCATCCAGTATTATCGGCACATTCATTTGTTCTAACGAAAACTTTCAAATCTTCGCCGGCTTCGTGCGTTTGAATAAACTGAAAAATCCGCGAGAGTGCCACGAGAGAGCTTGCGAAGTACCCACTGCTTTATACTAGAGAAATGATGAAATCATTTTGCCAATACACTAACACATAAAGAAACGATGCGCTGTTCCAAGAATTCAATAAACATGTCTTCTGCATAGCCCTTCTTCGCTGTGAAGAGTAACCCCGACCCAGTCGTGCTCCGGACCCTCGCCACACTCGGCACCAACTTCGACTGTGCTAGCAAGATGGAAATTGATGATGTAAGCATGACCGCTATTTTTTCAAATATGCATATTTTGCGCTTCAGTGTTCACAAGTTAAAGCACATACATCGCGTTTCATAATTTTCTTTCATAATCTTCACTGCAATACTTTATCCTGTAGTTATTTCACTATTCTAGAGTAGACGTTGAATAATGACACCCTTTGTCGGAAGCTAAAAAATGAAGACTTAAGTTTAGGTGCTCAGCCTTGGTGTAAGTCCAGACAGGATAATCTTTGCCAATCCGGCGAAAAGCCCAGATTTCATCCAGGTTTGTTGCTTTTTTTGCATGTTTTCTTTGAAAAACTACGAAAGAGATGTGGATTTTTGCTAGTTGATGCCAGGAGTTACCGCTTTCTTGCATGCATTTCTGAAGCTGGATATATTCAGAATATACTTTCAGTACGCCGAAGAGAAAGGAGTCCATCTGATGACATTTGATAACACGGAAGAATTGGAGAAAATTGTCGAGTATAGCACAAAGACAAAGTATGTTCAGCCATTTAGCTATGAGTTTTTCAAGCTCAATGTTCTTAGTCGAACATTGTCAATGTCGACTAATTTACTTTCTGACACCCCATTACACCCGCGTGACACTTTTTGACACCCTCTGAGACAACACACGTTGACATTTGCAACGAAAGTGTCAAAATCGGCGTATATGATACTTGCACTCGCTCAATCCATGACCCTTTCTTGAAAAGGTTTATTCGAGCCGTCCTCGAGTTTTCAAAATAAATTACGCCAGGGTGATTCTGCGAATTGCCATGGACGATCCTACCGCGATGAGTCCACTGACAAAGTTTGGCGCGGAGCCAAAATCTCTGGCACCAGAACTGCTCAAGAAAGCCGATGAGATGGGGGTCAATGTCCATGGGATAAGGTAGTGTACTTTTCTGAAATGTTTTACATTTCCATGAAAAGTGTGGCACGGTCCTTCCATATTAATATTACTAATTATAAATATTAAATATTTATTAACACATATAAATATGTGTATGAATATGATGAGAGATATTCAGCAACAATTGAATGGCCGCAGTTTTAATTATCTTGAACAAATTAATATGAATAATAAATAATAAATACTTTTAGTTTCCACGTTGGTTCCGGTTGCCGAGACGCTACAACATTCCAAAGAGCCATTGAAGAAGCCAGAAATCTATTCGATTTGGGCACAGAAATTGGACATAAAATGACAATTTTGGACGTGGGCGGCGGGTTCCCAGGCGGCAAATTGAACGCGAACTTTGGTGATGTGAGTTATTTTTTTAGTATTTATGTTTGTTAGTAACAGGTGCATTGTTCGTCCAATTATATTTCCCCTTGCAGTAAAGAGAAGTAATACCGCACCAACTTTTAAATACACGGAGTTCCCTAAAAAGTTTTGGTGTTCCATTCAAACTGATATCTAATCAAATCACTTGCTTCTCTAACATCATGATTCTTACTGTTTAGTTGTTCCATGAAAAAGTCTAGGAGAAGGATGAGAAGAAATAGTTGTTATTTTATTTTATAAAAGTTTATAAAAACTATACTTTCAGTGTGCTGCTTCGATCACAAAAGCACTGGATGTGCACTTCGCGAACTCAAATGTGCGAGTTATCGCTGAACCGGGACGGTGGGTCGTATTCATTTTTAAAGGGTCAGGCCCATTTCAATTACCCCTATTTTTGATGACTCCATCGGATTCGCCGTTTCAAATATAGTAGGCTGAATATTTTTCCAATTTTCAAATTCACGCAGTATTCAGCAATTTACCATGGCCAGTCATACCCAACTATATATCGCAGTTGTCACGCCCCTCCGCGCTAATTGGGCAATATGCTCTATTGGGCGTGGCAATTGCGATATTGGCCAATCAGCGCGAATGGGCGTGACAGCTGCGATTGATTGTTGTGTATGACTGGCCATGGTAAATTGCTGAAAACTGCGTGAATATTGCGATGAAAATTGGAAAAAATTCAGCCTACTATATTTGAAACGGAGAATCCGATGGAGTCATCAAAAATACGGGTGATTTGAATGGGCCTGACCCTTTAAAGCGAAATATCGACCGGTTTTTGAAACGCACCGCGGGAAATTTACGTATTTATGTAAGTTGCTCGAATTTAGCTCGATTTTTATCCTAATTTATGTTCATTTGCATAAGCTACATAGCTGGTGTACTCGATGTGTTTCGAAAACCGGCGGGTATTTCGCTTTAACTGTTCAACAATTCATGCAACTGTTGAACAGTGTAATTAATTCTTATTGGTAGCTTCCTTTATTGAAAAACCAGAGACGTACAACGGGATAGCTTTTGAATCTTATGCTGGGCAGCTGCATTCTCCTATGCCTTATGAAGATAATTAAACAATCGCTAGTTGCATACGCAACACGGGAATACAGCGTCCAGCATACTTTTCAAATTCGGCTGTAATATCGCTTTAATTATTAATAGTTCAGCTTCTTTTCTGCGGCCGCTTACACTGTATGCGCCAACGTTATTCACGCCACCAAGGTACCAGCTGAGCGGATCACTAAAAATGGTGTGTTGGTATATAAAACAACTAATTTTGACAGTTTTTTTTAATAAGTAATTAATTAAATTAAATTCGAAACAAGAACACTGTCCTCCGTATTCTACGTTCTACGCAGGTCTGTGCCCGATTCAGGCTACAACGACAAATTTGCATATAACGCGAGTTACATGGAATACGTTTCAAAAAGACGCATTCAGGCGTGCAGTTCGTTATTAGATAGCGCTCAAAATACACGTTTCATGACTGACATAAGTATGTTCAAGTACAACACATATATTTCTGCCTCTTTCTTTATACTTCTGCCTTCGAATAATTAAAGAACATAACAAAATTTGCGATAGAAATGTTAAAGCGAACTGCCAGCTCCTTTGGAAAATTTGCATATGATAAGCAAATCCTATGTATCCTATGCTAATTTTGCGCGATCGTCCACGGCTATCGCGCAAAATTAGCATAGGATACATAGGATTTGCTTATCATATGCAAATTTTCCAAAGGAGCTGGCAGTTCGCTTTGAGAAAATGTACTCTCTCCATGGGGGACGTCCTAAGTTAATAAAGTACGGTCCTCAAGCTCGGTACGTGCTTACCGTACTTTACGTGCCTACCGTACATTGTACGGTACTGCCGTACTTCTTTAATGAATTGCCATGGTTTTTCAGAGGAAGACGTCGGTTCAGAAGGAATTATGTACTACTTGAATGACGGCGTTTTTGGCTCGTTCTTCTGCATTCTTTTCGGATATCTCCACTCTCCCGGTCTACCTTTATTTGTGGGTTTATCTAATTTTAAGAAAACTTGGTCATTATATAAATAGTAAGGGTAGATCTTCGAGCATTTACGACTCCCGGAATAAACATCAAAGACACAGATGTAAAATTGTCTTTACTGCTTTATTATAATATAATAAATATAATATAAAATATATAATATAATATAATATAATATATAATATATAATATATAATATATATATAATATAATAATATAAATAATAATATAATATTATAATATAATATAATAAAGACAATTTTACATCTGTGTCTTTGATGTTTATTCCGGGAGTCGTAAATGCTCGAAGATCTACCCTTACTATCTACAATCTTCTCCCATAATGGATCGTATCTCAACAATTATATAAATAAATCTTTTACGCTTTAAGAGCGTGCTGCTTTATCCAGTGACAATTTCAAGGTTGCTTATGACATGTTCCGCAGAGGTCCTGAGCAGCAGTCTTGAGCAGTAGGCGATATTATAGGCTATAGGAAGCTCCAACACGGTTGTCAGACCCACAACATTTGCCGTACTGGGAATCCTTACCAGTAACGTAGTACTACTGGAAGTGATTAGTCTACCATAAACTAAAAGCTAGCATGGATCGTGGCCCAACAACATGCAGCCAACAAACAGCAAAACGTGATATAAGTCGTCAATCAGTGGTGTCAGTATAATGCTTGTGCTATTCGTTACAATATAACTCTTCATTTTCTCAGGACACGGACGAGACAGCAGACCTCTTTCCTTCAACGATTTGGGGACCCACATGCGACACATTCGACAAAATTGAGGTATTTCGGCGTCTATAAATGTACCTGTTCCCCCCCCCCCTCTCTAAATATGGTGAAATTGTTCATAGTATTAAAGGACGTCCAGTAGAAAGTGTGATTTCTAATAGTATCGAAGGGTTTTGACACTTGATTCTTACAACTTGTGAACGTATGCGCGCACTGCACAAACAATAGTGATGTTGTAAAGGTTTGAAAGAGAAAACCCCGAGAAGTAAATTCAAACGCATTCATACCAGTCCATGACCTGCGAATGTATTACCTGTTCCTATTCGCTAACGTATGGCTATGATAACAATACCTTTAGTATTGCAGGAGAACAAACTGATGCGTAAGCTGAAAGTGGGTGACTGGCTCTACTACCGCGATATGGGCGCTTACAGTTGCTGTTTGTCGACCACATTTAATGGTTTCTTACCGCCGCACAGATATTATGCGGCTAGCGAGGCCACGTGGTAAGTTTCAAAAAAACAAGGTGGTCAGATACTGTAGACTATGCATATACCAATTTTTATTAGTGTTTCAAAAATCAAGATGGTCAAATACAGTAGTAGACGGGTTGGCTGTTTGTGCAGGACCAAGTTCTTTGATTTGCTATCATCATCGTTTTCTTTATTAACCTTGTGGAATTACAATCGATATACTGTTGGTGGAAATTATTTGCAAGTATCTATATCATCTACTTTGATTTTTCTTTTTCATCGTCTCTCACGGCGTTGCGCTCTTTTAATGAGTATAATAAATATTCAAAGTAGTAGACAATTATCAGCATCATCGATTTTTCGCGACATTGGACTATATCCCGTAGTAATATACCAATTTCATCTCTACCCAACATCATGCTAAAGTTTTACAGTCACACGGGCGAAACAACGACGAAGTTAATATCGTGAATACACAGAACCACAGCTAGCTTTGTTTGATCAAAACACAACCCTAATCATTCGTTTTTAGGAAGAGAATATCTACAAGCCATTGAGAGTGCGGACATCATATGTACCTATCTATTACTTCAGAATATAAACCACTCTTTTTGATGTTTTTTTTTAAATCTATTTTACATGACTCCCCTACGTGGCTAGCCCCAACTTATGCTACATGCCTACCCTTTTATACCTGCCTATAATTCAAGAACTTTATTTTAAATATTCTCTATTTTTTACCCCATTTATTAATATTTAACCATTTTTCTACAAAGCTTTCTGCTAGTTATATGGTAAACTATACAAATAGCTGGAAATAAAGATTTTCTCTCTTTGTTTTTCGAAAGTATCAACGAAAAAAGTTCTGCTGAAATGCTTATTGGGTTTGGCAACCCTTTTTGATGCACTGGGGACAACTATGTACTATGTTACATGGAACAAAATCATCTCATAATTATCTGAATAGACAATATTAACCATAAGCAAATTAATTTGAAGTATTTATTCAAAAGTCACACATAAAAGATGAATTAGTAATATAATAATATCATATGCATGTTATCGGTCACTTGTAAGAAATACTTGTAAAATGTTAGGCAAAATTAGGCACATCAGATATGGCAATTAATAAGTGAAGTTAATTATAATCATAATTAATTGTGTTTAGGTTTGGAGATGCAAGGCACTAGCACAACAGTGAGCACATATTGAATAGGAATTTGTATAGTACTATAATATTCCACGTGTGAATTCTCAGAAACAACATGGTAAACATACGATCAAAAAGTAAAACAATATTCTATAAATAAAAATAACATAACGATATAATGGTAATATGCAACTTGTAACAAACAATTGAACAAAATCAAATTCGAATAAAAACCAATAAATTAATCCAGCATCTTATAGCCGGCCGCAATGCATGATCCGCAACAGTGAGAGAAGTACCTGCAAAATATACGAATAATCTTTACGTTAATCACTTGAGGGTGGATGGGACGCACTCTGGTCCTCAGGCGCGCAGCGCGCAAATGCGTAACCGCGTCCGCGGAAAAAAGATTGCAAATCTGCATTGAAAAATTCGAGACCCAGAGAAACCTCTTTTCTGTGTCTCCGACTTTCCCATGTTAAAAAGCCATCTCTTTTCCGCGGACGCGGTTACGCATTTGCGCGCTGCGCGCCTGAGAACGTAGAAGGCTAGCAAAGCCTGAACATGAAACTTCACAAGTGTCAGAGGCGACACAGCTTTCGAAACAGTCAAACAGGAAAACGAAATAATTTACGGAACCACAGAAAAAAACCATCATTGGCCCATCACCAAATGGTTTTTACCGAAAAAACCATCTGTTGGCTGGTTCGTGACTGATTCATGTTCATTTGGTGACCGTCTGATGGCGGCTTTCGATAAAACTTGGTCACAAATTGGTCACCA
The DNA here is from genome assembly GCA_036852015.1 of Pelodera strongyloides. Lineage (NCBI taxonomy): Eukaryota > Metazoa > Nematoda > Chromadorea > Rhabditida > Rhabditidae > Pelodera > Pelodera strongyloides. The sequence goes on along the minus strand of JAANDG010000417.1, from coordinate 38,690 downwards.
AATGGGCAGGCCCACGAAAGAAACCAGTGAACCGTCACCAAATGGGTTCACCCTTCCTATGCAATATGATAGAGCCAAGTATTTCCACTTTCAAGGCAGTTCGCGAATTGTATACGTTCTCCTGTAACCACTCTTATATATGCGGCGAAACATTGAGATTTAAACGTTTTTTTGAGTGACAGGCCAACAATGATGTTTCAGGCATCTTTGTTCACACAATACTGTTCTGGTTATTTGACGATCAGAGGCCGTATTCACCACTCCGTTTACCCCTGGAGAAAACTGTCTCTCGGAGAAAATTTACCTAGAAAGCGAGATTATGTCACAAAATTTGCATACACCACTCACTCTCCTTCCCGAAAAATGCGTTCCAAAAGTTTTGTGTCTAGAGAAGTGTTTACCCTTGAGTGGTGAATACGGCCTCAGGAATACTTGGTACGGTGTTCCTCTACATTTACAATACACCTTTCCATTTTTCTTTCATCCGATTGCTAACCGACTACAGCACTAAGGGTTCCTTATTTAGTCATATGATGCACATTGCTCTCTCTTCGTCATATTATTTGTGCCTCGGTATTATCAAATAGATAAATAAATAAATTCCAAAAACTATAAGGCCTTTAACTCTAAATTTATTACAGATTTCGTATCCTACCTGTGTCTGTCGCAAAGATGAAGGCGAACGGTCAGAGCGCAGGTGTTACTTGGGCCCTTGTCAAAACAGATTGTTTCCTGTCGTACCAGCTCTGAAATAAATAAAATCCATGGAATGGTTTACTACGGTTAGGTTCCTTCATCGAGTCTTAGAAGTTTTTTACCACAACCACAACTAAGATGCGTCGTGTCTGAAACCAACCACAAGTTGAAATTAAAATTAATATTATAATCTGTATTATTATTTACATAATAATTAATATTTCTTAATTTGCTTGGAACAAAAATTCAGATTTATTTCTTACCATTAACTTTGACGACCGCCTTGTCGGAAAGAATTGCGTCCGGTCCAACGGCACAGAGGTATTCCCCAGAATCGGTAGCAGATACGTTGGTCATCGTTACCGAGGCCAAATCAGAAGAAACCTAAACGGATTGGAATCAAGTATTTTATTGATAGATCATTGTATAAAAGAGGGCGCACATCACCCCGAGATAATTATCATTAGCCCATTAATAATTTATAAAAGTTCCCTTGATCTCACCACCACGCAGGGAGCCCTCCCTGGAACTCCTAGGGAGCTAAAGAGTGCGTGGAGTGTGTGAGAGCAGAAGAGATTCAGAGTGCTCATGAGCCTAGGGAGAGCTCCCTCGGCTCCCTGTGTGTTGGGACTATGGCCTCTGGTCTTTAATGATCATTTCCAATGGTATGCATATTTATTCTAGTAAACTGTGTTGATTTTCCTATTGATATAAATAGGGTTTGGAAACAAACCTGAATCCTATGGTCGAATTTCAGCAAGTCTCCATCCTTGAACCAGACGATTGGTTGTTGGCCCTCATTATGGCAGTTGAGACTAATCTGGAATTGAAATTCCGTTGATTATAAATAGTTTTGTCTATATACCAGTGTTCCTAGTGCTTACTTCCCAGTCCCGTAATTTCCGAGCGGTCTAAGACGCTGTTTAGAGATCAATGGCAATAGGCATGTGGAAAAGTTCAGTTCCTCTCACTTGCTTGCGTATTCACTTCCTGTATTGCAGTCTATATCTATAATAACCTTCGCCGATCCTTCTTTGTGGGACAGAATATGTATTTTGAAAACGCACTGGTTAGTTCCCAAACCGACATACCTTCCTGTCAAACGATATATTTAAAGGGATGGGTTCACTACAAAATCACCTTGTTTTTATGCTTTAGTTTGATTGTACAAGGGAAAACTTAAACAAAGAGCATAAAAAATATTCCTTGAATTATTCCCTATGGCAGATATTAGGTAAAAAAGGTGAGTATTGATCGATCTTCCGATAAAGTTGTACTGCAAGATAAACTAAGGAAGCTAAGATATATGGCTGAAACACACTGTTTTTTCATTGTTTAAGCGATGAAGACTACAGTTTATTTTGCTCAAAACAGTGTGTTTCAGCCATATTTCTTAGCTTCCTTAGTTTATCTTGCAGTACAACTTTATCGGAAGGTCGATCAATACTCACCTTTTTACCTAATATCTTCCCTAGGGAATAATTCAAGGAATATTTTTTTTGCTCGTTGTTTAAGTTTTCCTTTGTACAATCAAACTAAAGCATAAAAACAAGGTGATTTTGTAGTGAACCCATCCCTTTAAGTCTAGATTATAAATCAGACCTCGCTCCCAGTCTTGAATGGTCCCTCTGCATGCGTTGACGTCTTATACTGTACTTCTTGAACGATTGGCAGAGAAACGAGAGAACAGGCAGCCAGACACTCGGTCTCGGAATCAAATCTAAGGCAGACATAGCTATTTTGTTTATGTTTATGATCAGGAATGAATGGTACTAGATTATTTCAATTATTCGAAGTAGTTGGTTTTGGTTCTGGGGCTTGAGGTATAGTTTATGCAATTTTAAAGCGAAGTACCGGCTCGTTTTTGAAACGCATCGAGGACATCTGAATTCTTACGTACTTATGCTAAGTCACTCGATCTTAGATCGATTTTTTATTTTAATTTATGTTCTTTTGCATAAGCTGCATAAGAATGCTGGTGTATTCGATGTGTTTCAAAAATCGACCGGCATTTCGCTTTATGAATTGACACTTGTAGCTTGTAGACTACAACATTTTTGCGTGAAGTACTGTATTGCTAATGTCGACGGTATAAAAAAGTTACCTGTTAGTATTTCCCATGCAACCTCCATAAGTGAACTGCTTGCATGAGCCGGCGTTATGGTCGAAGTACCACTTAGGATCGGAAGATGTACAGGGTCCCTTTTCAAATGGTAGACGACAGGTCACTAAAGCTGTGTGTATTAGCTCACATTAGTTTTCACTTCCATCAAAGTTTACCTGCACTTGGCTACAGTAGAATCTAGGAACTACCCCTCCTGGTAATTGGCTGTGGAGGACGAAATCATTAACCTATCCCGTGTTTCAGTGGTAGTATAGCTGAGTAAAGCCTAAAAGTGACGATTATCTTACGCGCTGAATTTGCTGTTTGTATTATTAGTAAATTTGCCGAATGGATTAGACGAGTCGCCTACACGCATAAATAACATGTCGACGAAACGTACCTTCTACATCTAAATTGTTACTGTTTTATTTGGTAAAAACTTTAGTGAGCGTTGTCAATTGAAACTAGCTACGCCATCAATACCGTCAGCGGTCTGTATTTTTTTTTGATTCTCCGTTTGCTTCTATATATAGTATATATCTTCTTCATCACACTGACATTATCTCCCTCCTTCTCTCTCTCACTCTCTCTCTCACTCTCTCTCTCTCACACACACACTCTCTCTGTCTCTCTCTCTCTCCCTCACTGTTATCAAACCTTGAGCGTCGACCATGGTAAGGCTTTGCATCTTTGGACCGCAGCGTTTTTCGCAAGATGCTCGATCGTCAAAACGATTTCCGTTTCCACGACAGCCTCCGAAAGTAAACTGACGACACTCGGAATCCTAAAGGTTACTTTGTACATTACGGTTACTTTGTGCGATTTACAGTAACCATGAGTTGCAATTGCAGTAACGCTTAGTTAACCATTAGTTTCATTACAATTATCTGTTTTCATTCTTGGCGTACTGTAAACTGGGTCGTTATTTTCTCGTGAGCTTGACCCATTGACATAAACACTCTCTTCATTTAATCAAAGTTACTTGTGTAACGATTTTATAGGCTCAGTTATAATACCCACCTGTTTGTCCCAGTACCACTGCGTCACGGCATCTTTACAAGGTCCGGAGTCGCGGTCCAATTCACAAATGTCACCTCCTTTCTGGAGACTTGTTGCGTGCTCCACACGACACAATGAAAGACACTCCTCCTTTGATGAAAATCTTAAGAGATTGTTATGTAGAGTTCAGTCTGTTCCTCATTCATATGTACGCAGGTTGTGATGCGAACGCGAACCATTTCGAATCAGAGGTGAGTTATTCATTTTTAAAGGGGCCAGATCCTGTGCGCCTGGCTTTGCACACACTTATTTGCACACACGTGCGAATGACTTCTGAAACATAGCTTCTAGGCAATTCAAAGCTCGAATTTGTTTCAATTGTATGCCAAATGCATAAGCATTAGAGGCTTCCGGATATCAGGCCATCAAGTGTCATAACCTGCACTGATTTGATACTACTAACCAACAAAAAAAGGAAGAAAAACGCTAAACCTTTCTATAAATAAGGAAAAAAGTCAGATTTACGGAATATAACATCGTATCATATATCCTACCTATTTCCGTTTCCTCCGCATCCGCTCCACATCATTAGCGCACAGTCATTTGATACAGTATCGAAGTACCATTTTGAGACTGCGAGGTCGCAGTGTCCAATAGAGAAAGGCTGACTGCATACGGGAGAGGCACGGTACCGACCGCAGGCACGCTCGCAGGCTTCCTGGAAATTGGAAGATAAGAAACAAGATACTGTTTGCTTATTTAACTGTTAGCTTGTAAACCACTAAAGTATGACCTTTGAACAGGGAGGCTTAAAAACTGTATTTTCGAGCTTTGATGCCCAGAAGCTATGTTTCACGCACTCAAAATAAGTGTGTGCAAAGCCACGCGCACTGTGGCCCCTTTATAAGTCAATGACTCACCTCTGATTCGAAATGATTCGCGTTCGCATCACAACCCGAGTACATGAATGAGGAACAGACTCCGGTGTCACTGTCGTATCTAAAAGGGAAAGCAAGTAATAATAATAATAATTTATTACATCAGAGAGATGCGCACAAAAGCCAACACAGAGTAAAATGTTATAAAAAAAAGTATATAAATCTTCCCAATTCATCACGACCTTGAGAAATGGTGATGGCGAGAAAAATCAACTTGAGCTATCATTTACGAACAATGTGCTTAAAACTTAAATTTGGGTTTGTCAGTTACATTAAATTCAGCATCAAAACCAAGAAGCTACATAATGATAAGTGACCCTTGAGGTTTTGTCTATTCAGTGGCACTTGTATGTTTTACATGTCATTTATTCGAACACATACCCTGATGCAAAGTATGGTATTGGTATTGCCTATAATCCCCTACCTATATCGCAGTTCATTTCCGTGGCAGCTTCCTCTCTGTTCGGGTAGGAGGCAGAGCTCCGGAACGGGCGAAGATGCAACGACGTTAGCTACTTCGGACACCCCAGGAGCAGCGGCTATATTCATCGACTGCAAAAAAAGTTTTTTTTTTCTGTCGACTAGCAGGAAAGAAAACATGTTTAAAGCTAAATACAGGGCGGTTTTTGAAACGCATCGTGGACAACTGAATTCTTACGTATTTATGCTAATTTGCTCGAATTTAGCTCGATTTTTATTGTATCATTTGCATAGGCTACATAACAATGCTGATCTACGCCATGAGTTTCAAAAACCGACCAGTATTTCTCTTTAAAACGTGAAGGTTTTAGTTGAATATACACGATTGTATTAACACATTGTAGTACGGGTATCGATTGTCAACACATGAGAGATAGAACAAAGATTAATGAAAGTGCTGGAGGTACGGGAAAGACCGACGAAGAACCAAAAAGGTCCTGACAGTTAATATTTGGTATTAGCTACCGTAGTGTAGTTCATACCCGTGTGTCATGTTCCAAGTGTTGAAGCTGATGTTCAGTGTCTCTGTCAGCTCCGTCAACGTGCACCTCGACACCTTCCATGACATCCTCTGACACATCGGGCTCTTCATTGCTTAGAGTGTCACCATCAAGGTCATTCTTATCGTGCATGGTCAACGCCTAAAAAGGTTTATTTTTATTAAACTACTATATATAGACAATGAATTATTCAGATAAGTGATAAGTGATACCATTGGAACGCAAACAAACAAAAACCCTACTCCGACAGAGTGTGATAAATGATACAATTGGTACGCAAACATAAACAAAAACCGTACTCCGATAGAGTATGTTCAATATTATATGTGCATGGTTACAAGCGAAAGGTTTTTCATAAATACTAAAACACACCATACCAAAAAGGCGGCTTACTGGCTTACCATACTAAGATAGGTGGCACCATAATAAGCGGCTTGCTTGATGGTAATTACTTAATTAATACCTGATGCATAACGGGTGCACATTCCGCCTCGCAGTCAACAAGAGAGTCAAATCTATTGGGATTTCCACCACAGCCTCCGTAGAAGAACTCCATACAACGATTGACTTCAATGTCGTAATAGAACTTGGGAATCGCTGCTCTGAATGTGACAACGATAAGCTCCATTGCTGATGAACACTTAGATTACATAGGAATTGGGTGAACCCATTTGGTGACGGTTCACTGGTTTTTTTTCGTGGGATTGCCCATTTGGTGACCAATTTTCAACAAAAACCGTCTTCAGATGGTCACCAAATGGTCACGAACCAGTCACCAGATGGTTCTTTCGGTAAAACCCATTTAGTGATGGGCCAACAACGGGTTTTCTGTGGTTTCGGCAATTATTTCGTTTTCCTGGGTAACACAATGTTAGATTCTTAGATGACTAGAAAAACCTCTATGTTGCCGACTGGTAGAAACTAGTACAACACATATGGTGCCAAAGAAACACACTAATTACCGAAATATGAATCTAGTTCTCCTGGAACGAAGGTTCAAAGTTAGAGGGTAGAGCTATAGCTACAGATTAACCTGCTGAATTTTATACTACACTGTCCATTGACATGAGCATCTCGAATAAGTATGGTAGTTTATAATATTAAGTCACTCACTTGCAAATCCCAGTGTCATACGGTAACGAGCACTTCTCAGGTTGCATAACTAAGGTATCGATTGATGGTGGCTGAAGCAAGAGAGCATGGTGAGACGAGAGAGCAGCCGGAGTATCAGGGGCATCAGACAGTCGAACTGGGGAAGAGGGATCTGAAACACACGAGAGGGTCCAGAAGGCACACATCAGGCAATACGTTAGTTCGTACATGCTACAGAATTCAGCTAGAGTTTGAACACTCCGACAAACACACTGCGTAGTCCACATCAAAACCGTAACAGGCTTTCGTTTGTAAAAGCGGGATTCAGGGATTCATAGACTGTTCAATTGAGGCTAATACAGATGTCGTTCGATAGCTCTCCTATCTAAAAGGTTAAGGCGCCTGTGTTAGCCACAAATCAATATTTTGTTCACACATAATATACACGAAATTATGTCTATGCCACGTATACATATAAAAATGATTTGGTAGATCTTCGAGCCGTTACGACATTCTTTTTTGTTTTAAAGCGAAATACCGGCCGGTTTTTGAACACATCGAGTAGACCAGCATTCTTATGTAGCGTGTGCAAATGAACATAGAATAAAAACTCGAGCTAAATTCGAGCAAATTAGCATAAATACGTAAGAATTCAGCTGTACACGGTGCATTTCAAACCGGCCGGTATTTCGCTTTAAACAGAAACTCCATTATTCATCCAAAAGCTCGAAAATCCACCAAATCAATTAGACCATACAAGCATTCTTCAAACACAAAAAAAGGTCATGATTAGCATACAATTAGCAACAGAGGTTAGCAGAAACATACAATTAGAACACATAATTGGAAACATACACACAGAAACGTAAAGTTAGAAAAACTCAGGGCAAGCATAAAATACAGTAACTTAAATTGAGAAAAGAACGACAAGACAGACAGTGAGAGAGTGGTTAGAACATGCAGAACACACCAATCAAACACATACGATATACCGTAGTCGTTGTGTGATCGTTCTTTGTGCTATCGATTTTTTTTGTAATTCTGTCTTCTCGCAAAACGAAGTAAATAACAGTATCAATTTATTAGTTAAATGAAGATGATATTGATAAAAGCGGAAATCACAAACCAACATGAATATTCTTAATAATATGCTGTAATGAGAAAGAAAGAGGGGAAATAATTGATAGGCTTGTGGGCGACAAAACGATATAATCCATCGAATTCCATATATTATAATCTATAAGGTATTGATTAAATTAGTTAATAGATCGGATACGAGCAACAAGATTTAACACTAGTAAAAATTACTGCTTTGCAAGTGAGATAACGGTCGGCAACAATATGGGCAAGATATAGCAAAAATCGATTTTTAAAAAGTATTAAACAAAAAAAAATCAATATTTGGAAAATTAGCCAATGTACTAGCACTTGGGAAAAGTGGGTAAATTCTCCCAGTGAGCTACAATTCCCAATATAAATGTTCCCAGCATTCCCAGAACACAAGTACACTGGCTAATATAGAAAAAGATCAACGTGGCAGATATCAAGTAAAAAAAGAGAGCGATTTCAGCGGTGGGCAATTATTTAGCGTTGACAGTAAGATACTCGCTTTGAACGAAAAATCAACTCATTACCATTGCGATATTTTCTGTACGGCCTACGTTACCACCCCAAAAATCGCACTCTATCACTAATACTCGGGCAGTCTGTTTAATGAAGGTGAAACAAAACAAAAACAAGGCTAATAAAGGGACAGTCGGCTCTACTTAAATATCGATTTATTGATTACTTAGGCTGATATATTGTTATTGATTACTTACTCTGACATCTGGCCTCGCACTCCTCAGAGGTGGCAAACCGATTGGTGTTTCCGAGACATCCGCCATACACAAACTCCTCGCACTTCTTGGTGGCGCTATTGTAGAAATAGTTCTTGTGCTTGCCAGAGCAAGGACCTTGCACCTTGGGAAGCATGCAGGCGTCTGAAGAAAAAATTGTCATCGAATTATTGCAAAAAGGGTGGCTAGGATTCTCAAAAGTCATCATACTGTAAATTCCAGATGTGTATCCATTGCCATATCAAATATTGGGTGTCATTTTGAAGAACGTTTGCTTGATTATCATTATAGACTGATTATCTTATTATATACAGTTCACACGTTTACAGGCAATACAAGCTACAAACTACATACACATACTTAAAATTCGAAAAGATTGGCTGAAAATTAACCTTGGTGATTCGAGCAGGCAGCCTTGCAGGCGAGTTCGCTGTCGAACCTGTTGCCCGTTCCCTCACAGCCACCGTAATGGAATCTGAACAAGCATATAAATAGATAGAGTACAGTACAAAGTACAAAGTACAAACAACAAACTATAGAGCAATTACTTTCGTAATCTTACCGTAATTCTGATCACAGTAAATGTTACATTGAGGATAATATACAGTACCTGTTGCATGTTCCATCAGCCTTATTGTAGAACCACTTGGTCTGGAAGTTGGTGCACGGTCCGGTCTCCTTGGTCTCGTCGCAAACAGAGTTCGAGCCAGGAGGACCATCTGACAATTAGGGCTAATTAGATTCAATAAGGGCTAGCTAATTAGCCTATGCAGGGCAATTATCTGCATGCTTCGTTGGCAAGGACCTTTTAAGGTTTACAACTCGAGAGTTTTCGCTAGAATCACCAGAATCCAGGTACCCTACCAGTAATACATTTCCACGGTATACTCCTTTACAGGATTGAATATAATTCTTGCTTTCAACCTCTCTACCAAAAAAGTTCACCACTTCCCAATCTAAGCTAAGCAATATGTGCTACCATAAAGTTCCACAATAAAACTTTGCAGGAGTTAACACTTTCACACATAACCAAACACGTAATCTAAAGCACAGAGTAGAAGAAGCAAAGCAACAAACCAGCGCGGGCGGGCGCCACAGGGGCTCCAGGTCCTACGGGAGCATCGTGCTGCGCGGTAGCCCTTCTCGTGCAAAGCGCTTCGCACTTGTCCTTTGAGTGGAAACGGTTGGCGTTACCGCCGCATCCGGTGTAGGTGAATTGTTCGCACTGTCCGGAAGCGACTTCGAAGTACCAGGAGCGGAAGGTTCCGTTACAGCGTCCGATGTCAACGGGCAGAGAGCAAACCTCGCGAGACTTGCCACTGGCTAAAACAGAAGAAGGAAAATATAGGATAGAAGGAGGAGAAGCAGAGTTTAAAGCGATATAACACCAGGTTTATGAAACGTAATGTGAATGCTGTATTCCAATATAGTGCGCGATTTTTTAGTCCAAATATGTTCATTTACATACGAGGTATGGAATACAGTTGCACAACAAACATACGTTTCAAAAAGAGGCCGTTGTATCGCTTTAATCATCAATGACACGTATACAGTATACTGTAGCACTGGTAATGAGAAATAACACCATTTTTAATTAGTATTGGCCCGATGCCAAATATTTTTTTTTCATAGTCACATAATGCGGACCAAAGGTTCAGAGTATTTCCCACTAACAGTGTTTCAGTACTCTAGATTTCTAAATAGATCTAGCTGAAGTAAGTTAGCATTCAACTTTGAAGGAAGACAACTGTTCTACATCTATAGAGGAAAGTCCACAATAGTTGCAAACTATTTTCACTAAACGAAGCAAAGACACACAGGAAAATAATTTTCTGGCATGCTTGTGATCAATTTTAAAGCATAAAAAAAACCAGCGATGCTCTTATTTGCCTGAAATGTTTTGGTTAGAATGGAAAACCTAAAGGGGCTGATGTTATTAGTTTCGCCAGTCGGGATGAGGCCGCAGGCGGGGTAGCGTCAGATGACAGTATTAGTCGCAGTGGTGAGAGATAATAAAATCTACAGTATCAGTGTGAGTATCTAGTTGTCTGGCACTCTGGCTCACGCACTCTGCTGGTTCTGACGTCTTCGGAGCTCCTCTTGGTGGTGTCTCTCGGCCAGATGAACCGCGTGGTCCGGGTGTTCTGGGTGCGAACGCGGGTCCATGGCCGGGGCTGGCGTAGCAGGTTCAGGTGCTACTGCAGCAGGTTGTGTTGCGGCAGGTTGTGTTGCTGCTGCCGGCCTTGTAGGTCTATTTTGACGTCTTCGCTCCAGAATCTTGCGATGCCTCTCCTCATGACGTTGCTTTCTCTCCTCGAGGAACTTCTCGTGATCAGCGTGAGCGGGATTCCTCCTCTCATCTACTTGCTCCTTATGAGCCCACTCTTGCTCCTCTTTCCAGTCCTCATGCTCAGCATGGGCAGGATCTTTACGGGGGTCTTCGTGACCGCCGGCTCAAAGAAAAGAGGTAAACGTGGAATTATATGCCATAATGTACCTTCTACGGCAAAAAAAAAGAAGTATTTCACATGATAGACCTTGATTTGAAAAGAATTTCTTTTGCGCCGTAGACAGAAACAAAAGCTATTGTTTTCCTTTGAAGGAAAACTAAGAAAACTGCGTTGAAAAAAGTCAGATTTTGCAATATTCAGATTTTTACTCGTTAACCAAAATTGAATATTTTTGTGTTCGTTGAACAATATGACAATTTCTGTTTTTTTTTTAAGTTTCAGACAACTCACAAGGAACAATGATGGGTTGGGCATGTGCCGGATGGACTGGTCCTGGTGCTGCTTGTGGTTGTTGTTGCGGTGCTCCAGGTTGCTGTGAAGCAGCTTGTTGCTGCTGGTGAGGCTGAGCCGGTTGAGCACCTAAGGGAAACGATGTCTAGAGCTGTTGATTTGAGAACACGGGCCTTACTGTTACATTAAAGCAATTGTCTGACAATCATCTGACCATCTTTCAGATGATAAAAAAGGTTAAGGTTAGACCCGTCTTCGCAAGAGATCTGAACTCCGCGTGGGTTCCATGCCTGAAATACACGGTCCGGCCTGCTCTGGGTTTTTGGTTTCACTTTTAGTTCACTTCTCTCATATTCATAATTCTACAGATCCAATAATAGAGAAGATCTATCAGAATTCTTCATTACAAACCTCGCCCAATGAGGAATCCACAACGAGAAATGCAGTCTTCTTGTGTTCTGAATCTGTTCAAGTTGCCTCCACAGCCGCCGTAGACAAACTTCTGGCAAGTTCCGGTGAACACGTCGAAGAACCTAAATGAGTGAGTGTTTCAACGAGGTAGAGAGAGAGAGAGAGAGACAGAGAGAGAGAGAGAGAGAGAGAAGGAATAGCCACTGAGTCAATCAATCCGGAAATAGGTAAATTATAGGGAGGGAAGATAGATTAACCTAGCATATCCGCAGTGTAACTGTCTCAAACTCGTAGAAGATGATCTACATAAGAGTATGTTATTGATTGGTTTGATCCATTGGGTTTTTATGTGAATAATACTTGATAGCCATAAGTTAATTTACCAACCAATTGTCAGAGTGGTCAGAGCATGGTCCAGCATCCTGTGTGGAACGGCACACCTCCTCCATGCTAACTGAAACAATTATTATATGGAAAATGACTTTCCCACCTTTTCAAAATCCGTTGGATGTACAATTTGCTTTACGCTTTATGGGAATAGTAAGTAGTAACCATTCAAAAGACATACTCGTAGCCTTTCGTCTCTGTGCTAATAGAGTAAGCGTACAGAACTAGATCGGGGATTGCAGATAGTTCTCGAGATATAATGACCGGATTATTGAACCGTAGGCGTAGGGTTTTCCTGGACGACTGCATTATCATATGTTGTATGCAAATGATGATAATTAGCATAGAGAATGTCCACCCTACCTGGAGCAGGTCTCTGCTGCTGTTGTTGTTGTTGTTGTTGTTGTGGCTGTTGTGGTGTTTGCTGTGGTTGTTGTTGCGCTGCGGCAGGCTGTGGCTGAGCCGGTTCGGGTTGGACAGCGACAACACCAATCTGCATACAGTAATGATATAATATGGAAATATAGTTATTGTTTTCGGGATAAAATTGTGGTTAATACTTGTGAGGGTAGCCGACACCAACAGCAAAAAACAATACATTTTCATTATCTTATTATATAAAGGAGAAGAGTTTACTTTTTTGTTTGTGTGAACATAACGAAATCCTTTCATAAAGAAAATTTTCTATTAACAATCGAAAGAGAACATACAAAATCTTTGCCGCTGGCGGGATTCGAACCCACAGCAGCACACAATCTCTCGATTCACAGTCCAACGCTCTACCTGTTGAGCTATCCTAGCTTATATGTCGAGGATATTATAGGAGATATTATAGGAGAAGAGAAGTGCGATAGCAAATTTGCATGATTTGCAAAAACGCTGAAGTCCAGAACCAAATTATACGTTTGCACATAAACGTAAATGAAAGTTTTTTTGAACGGTGTGTATACTCGGCCGAAGGCCGATTCCTCCAGTCGGAGAAGAGCCCGAAGGGCTCTTCGAACGGCTGGTTATACATATCCTCCAGATTGTCAAAGTGCATATTGCATCTACCGTAATTGGTCAACTACAGCTTTGTTACTGTAAAAGGATATCTAATGTTAGGTTTAATGCCTAATGCTTCTTCGAACAATAGGTAAGATTCTGAGGTAAATTTACTCACGGTTGGCTCTGGTTCCTGAACCTGGGGTGCAGGAGTGGTGGCTTGTTCAATAGGTCCAATATCACGGCAGAAGGTCTGCAATGCAAAAATATATATAAAAGGTTAGTGTCTCAGTTGCTTAATCTAGCCGTTGGCTTGCATAAAAATTTGGAATTACATTTTAGAGGCGGGAAAATGCCTAACAGGCAATTATCGTGCACACACAAGTGTTACATTTCTCTTACATCCTCACGTGCTTCCATTTATATATAACCGGCCGGGTTTTGAAACGCATCATGGACAGTTGCATTCTTATGCATTTCTGCTAAGTGGGGTCGAATTGGGGTCGATTTTTTTATTATAATTTATGCTCATTTGCAGACGCTGCAAAAGAATGCCGGTGTCCTCGATGTGTTTCAAAAACCGGCCGGCATTTCGCTTTAAATATTGTACCGAGCACTCTTCCCAGCTTTCAAAGTTGTTGGCGTTTCCAAGACATCCTCTCCACCAGAAGGCGGCACACTGTCTGGTGTTATGGTCATAGTAGTATCTGGCCACCGGTTGGTCACAACGCAGAGGACCCTCGTTTTTGGGCAAGTAGCAACGTCCTAAAATCAGCAACTCAATTGTCCAGTTAAAACCTAACATTATGTGTATTCTACTAAAGATTCCCATATATGGGATATTATACGCAATCCCGTCTTAGGGTTGCCTTTTGATTGTATGTTATCTATGTAATTAATAAACCCTTATTCTTATTGTACTGTAGGAACAAAACAGTGACACTTTTCAAGATTAAAGGGATAGGTTCACCTCGAATTGCACCTTTTTTTATAATTTATGTTGATAGTATGACCTATGACGGTCAAAATGCGAAAATTGCAGTAAATTTCCTTTGCTCCCCGTAGTAGGAGAGCTTGCTCAAAAAAAGCTAAACTACCTCGAATCTATAAAACAATTGGGGTACCGCAACCGTGGTAAGTAGGAAATAGCGCAGGAGGACTGGAGGTGCAGATATTGTTGTGATAGACAGAGGATGATAAAAGGGTCCTGTATTTTCTAAGTCTCCAGCCCGGCTGCGCTATTTCCCACATACCATGGCTGCGGTACTCCAATTGTTTTATAGATTCAAGGTAGTTTAGCTTTTTTTGAGCAAGCTCTCCTACTACGGGGAGCAAAGGAAATTTACTGCAATTTTCGCATTTTGACCGTCATAGGTCATACTATCAACATAAATTATGAAAAAAGGTGCAATTCGAGGTGAACCTATCCCTTTAAAGTCCACAATCGTTTTCAAGTGGAAACAACGATTTTCATCATAGCTTATTTTTGACTTTCAAAATAAGCCAGCTTACCCTTTGCTGGTGGCTCGACGCACACCTCCTCGCACATTTCCTTCGTGTTGAATCGGTTGGCGTTTCCGTCGCATCCTCCAAACCAGAACTGTGAGCAACGGCCTTCGGTTGAGTCGTAGAACCACGACTGAACAGTTTTCTTATTGGTAAAAATTGCTAGATCGGAAGGAAATTGACATACTTATTCATAACACGAATAAGACCAAACGTGTTGTGGATTGTGGAGTTCAACTACAAAAGAATAGTTTTAGTGTACATGTTAGATAAGTGGTAGTGCATTGCATCAGTTCATCAGTTTACCTTCATCTTATTATTCCCCCCTTCTCTCTCTATCTCTTTCTCTCTCTCTCCTCTCTCTCTCTCTCCTCCCTCGCCCGCTAGCTTACCTTTGGCAGGCATAATACCATACCTAACGCTTTAGGTATACTGTAAAATGTAGGAATCATGGTTTAGGGGTTACTAATACTAGGTGCTTACCAGTTTGTATCCACCTCCGCAAACGCTTCCCTTATCTTCAGGTAGATTGCAAGCCTGGATCATTGCTGGAGCGACAGTACCTACAAAGAGCCGAAGTTACGGTAGCACGGATACGGTAGTCAAGGTCAGTCAAGGATACTGTGGGTTTTTTGGACTACGGCACTTTTCGGTCATTTTCTTACCCTTTCAATGATTTCTGCTATTTTTTATGTTCGTTGAAATTTCTCACTCGTAATTAAAAGCAGTCGAAATCTTTATAATTAACTAAACCTGCAATTTCTGGGAAAATTCGAAACTAACTAATTTCCTTACCATCTCTAATGTAAGGCAGAGGGGTGGTAGATGGGCAACCCTGGTAGTTAGGTCCAAGAGCCTTGGTTTCGCCATCCGGACAGCAAGCGTATCTAAAGAAATATATCAAAGTCGAATCAAGTCCCATCCAGTACCCAGTCTCAGCCCCAGACATAACCAGTCAATTATACACAGTCATTTACGCAGTAATTTAAAACATACACTGTTTCTTAATCAACCTTTCCCCAGTGTTACAATGCGTCTAGGAGAGGGGGGGGTTATTCGCAACATTTCGACCTGTGAACGTGAACTATGCACTATTAAACTGTTCCCTGTCACTTTAATGTCACTTCCCACTAGCAAAAGATGACCCCACGGTATCGGATTACACGCAACGCAACTGCCGAAAGATCAATCTAGCATTGTGCTATTTTTGAATTAGACCAGTGCTGTTTGTGACGGACAGATTACAGATCGAGTCCATATAATGAAAATATGGATGTCTATGGGATGAGTAAAACTGTCGCGCGTATGTTTTACATTCATTGAAAATAGGCATTGGGAGAACAGTATTCAAGTTTAAATAAGAGTATTATCCCAAGATGTTTTTCCTGAGGCAGTAGTCACCAACACACATGGAGCCCTCCCTAGGCACACGAGCGCTCTGAATCTCTTCTGTTCTCGCACTCTCTACGCACTCTTTAGCTTCCTGGGGAGTCCAAGGAGGGCTCCCTGCGTATTGGCCTCTGGTAAAAATCAAGTTTCTTCAGTTTCTTCACTCACTTAGCATATCGGCAATCGTCGCATCCTTCCATTCTAGGTCCAAGGGCGGTGGTTTCGCCATCAGGGCAGCATCCATATCTTGTGTACTGGCACGGGCATCCCTCCTTGTTAGCACCACGGGCAGAAGTCTTACCGTCAGGGCAGCAACCGAACTGGCCTAAAGTTTTAATCATTTTACTTTTTTCTTTTGTTTACCGTATTATCTTTATCCCAGTGTTTATTTATATTGTCACATACTGTCTACTCTGTTGTACACATTTCCATGTTTTGTCTAGATTAAAGAAGAGCCATAGTCCGATGATAACACATACTCTGAGCGCAAGTATCGGGGCATCCGTAGAATCCAGCTCCACGAGCCACACTCTTTCCATCAGGGCAACATCCGAATTGGGCATACTGACATCCACATCCCTCGTTGTTATGACCACGGGAAACGGTCTTTCCGTCAGGGCAGCAGCCGAACCTACATCAATTATCAGCAATTATGTTTTCATTTTCGTACAAAGGTCACGTTGGTAGAGTTATCATAGACCTATATCTATCATTGTTAAAATGTAGGAGCATATGATGCTATGATAACTACTCTCAAAGCAATTATAAACATCGTGTCGGGCAAGAGAGGAAGAAAAGAAAGGGGAATTGAGAGAGCACCGAGAGAAGGGAGAGAGTGAGAGAGATGGAAAAGAAAGTGAGAGTCAGACAAATTATTTGAATCACAAATACAAACTTGGTGGTCAGGCAGTTCTCTCCGCATCCAGTTCCGTTGGCTCCGAGCGCGGCAGTTTCACCATCAGGGCAACATCCGAAGGGAGACAGTTCGCAAGGGAACGAAGAACTGAAAAGGGAAGTTGAGCTGAGTTTCCACCCGAGAGTTTGAGAGTTCAATCTTAGCCAAGATCGAATTGGGCACTAGGCGAAGCCATGAAAACCCTTTTAACTTGACTTTCAGAGCTAAATATTTTTTATATGAGATTGGAGTAAATTTTCCTAAAAAAAAAAACAGGTTTCGCGCTGGGCAAATACCGTAGTCGGAGCTCGGAAAAAGTACCGTAATTAGGGCAATTAGCGTGTAATTGATGACAAAACCATACCGTTCGCATCCTTGATAGTGTGGTCCGAAAGCGATAGTCTTTCTATCCTTGCAACATCCGTAGAGGGAAGCAGCGCAAGATGGCTATAAGCAGATTCAATATCAGATGATCATTGTTAATTATCAGATGATCATTATAATTAATTATTAATGATCATAATTAATTATCAGATGATCATTAAAAATCAATATCAGATGATCAGATCATTAAAAAAACCCGTGAGTGATAATTTTTGCGAATCCCAAATCGACACTCATACAACAATTCGAAGAATAATCTATATTATTTTACAAAGTACTAAAGTAAATTTACCTCTCCACATCCCTCGTAGTTTGGTCCTCTGGAAAGGGTGACCTCATCTGGGCAACAACCGTGTTCGGTTTCATTGCAGGCGCCTGAAGGTAATTATTGATTATTGAATGTCAATTTTTTGATTATTGATTGGATAATTGGATAATCTTTTACCTACACTACCGATTACCTAGATTCAACTATTAGTCCGTCGCCCTCTCACAGTAACTCACAAGATTACACTGTATTACCGAAAGGCAAGTAAAATTTGAGCAGAAAATGGTCGTAGTTGGCTCAATACACAGTATTCAAAGCTATAACTTTCACGTCTATAGTTTAAATTTTCACTGTTTTTGTCCGCTCCGCTAAGTTTACATAGAATGACACCGATAAATAAAAAATGTCCTTTATTATTATATTTAAATTCGCCTACCGAGCACAAATTCTGGGCATCCCTCGTTGGCCGGTCCCTCAGCTGGTGTGTACCAATCGGGGCAGCACTTGAACTCGGTCTTCGAGCAGTGGATCGTACCATTTTCAGCGAGTGTGTCGTTGCCTGTACCATTTTTGAACTACATTTGGCAATGCGTATATGCTTGTATAGCCCCCACACAGTACAGACTTACAGAGTACACGTCAAATCGTACCAGAATCAACGACTATGAAACTTCCAATAGAAGATCAGCGAAACATGAAAACGCGCCGGTAATCTTAGCTAAGAAGTGAAACGTATTATCTTTAAATGACCACTAGAATTTAGCATACCACGGAGTTATTTGCATACGAGGTTATTTGTATTTCCATCATAAAATTAAATGGTCAGGCTCACGAAAAAGACTCGCAACATTTGCCTACAAAATTGTATGAATTTCTTTTAGCAGATACTTTATCATTATTTCATCATTTCAGTGGCGTTTAATAAAAAATAAATAAGAATATTACTTCGTGAGCTTTAACCCTCAAGGAAAGATAAAATAATTATTTTAGTTCAGAAAACAATCCTCACCGAGGATGTCTTCCTCGAGTGCGGTGATGTTAAGCGGTACTTGGCATTCGACTTGCGCCTCTTCGCCGTTCTCACTGGTAACAGTGCAAGTGGTCGGCTCCTTGAAAAGATTTTATGAAAAATGGTTTTTCTATACATACTACATAGGCTTACACTAGTGCCCACCTATGCCTACTATTGGATAGTATGTGTCTCCAGCTATTGGTTATTTCCAGAAGACTGTTGTGAAGTATCACGGAGTCGTTAATAATATCGCGGTAAATTTTTACGTACAGAACAGGCGTTAAAGCGCCTTTCTGCCTTTCTAAAGCATGGTCTGTCATGCTAGTAGGTAGGAATCGTGCATATCCTAATTGTAAGAAGACGGGCATCGGATTTAACATACGAAACAAACCTCCGTTGCTGGTTCTTCTCCGGACGCCTCCAGATTCTCGATCTCGACGTACTCGGAGCATCCCTGAAGTTATTTATTTCACTTATTATATGTCATAAAATTTAAGAATTGCTTTAACAAACATACTGCTCCAAGAACTAATGCACCGAGTGGTGTGCCGTACCGCGTGTCAGGAAAGACTCGCTCATGTTTTTAGTTGCCTGACCCCTTATATATGAGCATTTCCCACCTGTCCACCAGCACCAGTTGCCATAGTGTAGTTGTCAGCGCAGCATCCGAATTCAGAAGTAGAACAGTTGGAACATCCCTCGTTGAAGTCTCCCAGAGCAAAAGTGGTGTTGTCGGGGCAGCAGCCAAAGTCCGAGTCGAAGCAGGCTGAAGCAATTTTACACTATTTTTGTTGCCTTCAACAATAAATTTTAAGGGCTCGAACATGTTTCTATTTGCAATGTGAACTTCATTCGTAAATGCTAAGAGCATGTAGCTATATGCCCTAAGTACCTATGAAAGAAAATCCATCATTGGATACGGCAGCTTTATCACCCTGGATGCGACGCATGTTTTCAGAACTTGCACTTATAGCCCTAGCCACAGAAATCAAACTCTTACTCGGGCATGGGTCCTCGTTGCAGTTCTGTTCCTCAGTGGGCATTTCTGCCTCGTCACACCATTCGGGCACCGGCTTCTTGTCATAGTTGAGGCAGACTGACATACGGGTCTGGCTACCACCACCGCATCTAGAGTTAAGATTTACACTGAGACCGTATTCACCAACACACATGGGGCAGGGAGCCCTCCCTAGGCTATCAACGCTCTGCATGTCTTATGCTCTCGCACTCCCTACGCACTCTTTATCTCCCTGGGGAGGCCAGAGAGGGCTCCCAGCATGCTGGCAAATACAGCCTCTGATTTCCAGCAATTAAGATCGTACCACGTTGCTCATAGTATTTGTAAGTTATGCACACAATAAGGCAATTAGTTGTTCAACTAATTTCCCACAACCTTTGGGGTCATAGAACTCATAAAGCACTCAAGTTAATAAATAAGATCCCTAGATTCTCACGGAGTATATCATAGTTTCTTTAGCTGGCACCGACTGACACCTAACACTTGGTTTGTGATTAATTGGGGGCTATTTAGAGGAAACAGAAAGAAAATCAACTGTGAAAATGAACAGAGAAGAGATATATAGCCTCATATCTGGGCTCATTGAAAATACTATTTCTGAGTAATACCAACCATAAACCTAATTGTAAGGAGGCTTGTCATAGCTTATTTTGAGCAGGCATAGCTATCTCTAATTGGCCTAACTTCTAAACACATGGAGTGTTCATTTGTAAAAAAAAAAAATGTAGCATGTTATCTAGAAAAAAATATATACATTTCAAACTTACTCCTCGGTACACTGTGTCCACGGTCCCGAATACCAGGTTCCCGTGCATTTCTCTTCGTTTGTGCAATTTTCGCGTCCTTCCGGCTTATCGCCTTGGCATTGGAACTCGTCGACGACCTGAAATTCTAGTTTCCATTTTCTTTTCTATTTTCGATGAGTTTCAGGCTTCAGATTTTTGGAGAAACCAAGGTCTGAGCCCATATTCAACACTCAATTCCCCATGGGGAATTCCCCGTCTTTTCTCTGCGTGTCTCACATTAGAGTGATATTTTCTGTGACCAGAGAACTGAGAGAATTGGAATGGTGAATATGGCTCAAGGAAAACATGTATTTTGAAGCACATAGAATTTTGTTCATACCAGAAACTATCTAAGACCGTTATCGTTATTTATCGACTATATTTATTTGATATATTTATTTATGTTTAAGACGGTTGTCGACTATATTTATTTGATAAGTTATTATTTATTAGGCGGTAATTGATTAATTACCGTTTCTTAATTATTGATTACCTGCAAGTCGCCTAGTTGGTGAATCGCGCAGAAGACCTTTCTTGTCTTGTGTCCATGGCCACATTCGGTAGAGCACTTGGACCAGGCCGAGGTGGTCCACTCATAGATGCAGGGCTGGGCGGTAGCACAGGTTCTAAAAGAAGAGAATATACTGTAATCGAGAGGTGGTCTTCAACTTATCCTAGTATCAGTACTCAGTAAAGTATCCAGTGTTGAGAAATCTAAGAACTATAGGAGTATTATATCATAAGTACTATCGTCTGAACAAGTACCTCGTAGTTTGAATAAGGTTCTAGTTTGTAACTAGACAGCAAAGCCACTGAATTTTGTTGGAAAAACGGCTAAGAGGCTATTTTCGTTTGAACACGTACCTAGTGTCAATGGGAATCTCGGTGGAGTTGTCAGACAGGCACTTCTCCAGAGGATAGGCTCTGCCAGTGGTGTCCTTGCATGTCACCTCACGAGTCTCCTCGGTGTCGTTGCACTTTTCGCACTAAAATGTACAGTCAATAAGGAAAGTTGTATTTTAAAGCGATATACCGGCTGGTTTTTGAAACGAATCGTGGATACCTGAATTCTTACTTATTTAGGCTAATTTACTCGCATTTAGCTCGATTTTTTATTCTAAGTTATGCTCATTTGCATAAGCTGCATAAGAATGCTGCTGTACCGATACGTTTCAAAAACCGGCCAGTATTATATTTCGCTTTAGTGCCTAAACGACAACTTATCTTTTGCCAAAAAAAAAGCGTCGAAAAATTTATAATAATTAGACTTTGGCATGATGTTATTAGAAATCTGGTGCTTGGAAGACGAATTTTGTGTATTAGGCAATTCACCTACCAATTTCCACTCAGACGTGAAGAAAGTCAATCCTTCGCATGGTCCGAGATTGCAGGTTCTTTGGGTTTCCAGGTTCTCGTCAGAGCTGCACGAGTCGGCTGGCAGAAGCTTGCCCTCTTCGCCTTCCTAAAGCAATTGGTTGATAATTGTCGGGTAATTATCCAGGTTTTATGCCTTGCGATAATCGAGCCAGGTTTACACTACTACCAAACATGGCGTCGCGAAACTTTGCATTCTTATCGATATAAGACAAAAAGTCGGAGAAGTATGCAATTATCTCTCTCAATTTGGGTCACAATTAATAGTGTTACAAAAATCGATAACTAATGCTTGAAGGTTTATGTAGGATACCGATAGTTAGATAGAGTAAACCTAAAATTATCTCAAAAGTTGTTACAGTACCTTTTCCGATCGGCAAGTCACCGATCTGTACTGGAATGCGTCCCCGCACTTCTCTGAGCACGCTGACCAGGGACCAGCTTGCCATTCGGGGCAGTTGAATCTAGAAGTGTAAGTAAGTTTGATTTCAAATTATCTTTAGAGCCTTAGAGTTGAATTAAGCGACTTCTATGGTCACTTTCTGCGCATTTCTTTCTCTTTAGAGTTGAACTAAGTAGGTGTCTTCTATGGTGATTTTCTGCACGTTTCTATGTATTGCATAGTATGAATGAGGCTTCGTAGACATACAATTTCACTTGATTGTGGCAAAGCTAGTGCAATAATTTTTCTCAACGTAACGGTGCATAATCAAATTTCACAGTAAACGTCCCGGTTCGTAGAATCAACTCGCACGCTCCCCCCGGGTGAAATTTCCTCCCTTTCCCCTATTTCACCTTCCCATTTGCTGTGTGCTTTTATGCTCCCGTGTTAAGGAGGCTGAGCTTTTGCTCCCTTTCCTGGGCCCGTTAATCTTGCTCTCGTCTTGTTAATGAGTTCGGGCTAGGTCGTGTCCCTCTCTCTCTCTCTATCTCTCTGTCCCTCTCCCCCACTTCTCCCCTGTCTCTCCCTCCCTCTCTATCTCAACCTCTCACTGTTCATCTAAACTCTCTCCCTCCCTCTCTGTCTAGGTGGGTTCAAAGGGCCAGAGATACAAGGGACAACGTTGCTTTACAACATACATACCAACGCGAGAAGGAAGACTGAATGCGCCGAAAGGGTCAACTTAAATAAATGGTAAATGCGCCACTGTGACTCATTCCGAGAGTTTCGTCTTCACGTTGGCACGTTCCTTAGAAACTTTTCCCAGGGAGCGAGGGAGAGAGGGGGTGAGAGAGAGAGAGAGAGAGGGAGACGAAGAGTAAAGAAGACTGTGGAAATTACGAAGTTGCTAATTATCTAAATTAAGCCATTCACTGTCCCAGTAACCATAAGCTAAGGGGTCATTTTAGTTAAATATTTTAGGAGCCCAAGAACTAGGCTGACCCCTCTCTTTGTGCCCCAATTTTGTTACAGCATGACATGCTATGCATCAAACGGCGGACATTCAAACAAACAACACAAATAAACAACTGATGCGTTTGCAAAGCAGTGGGAAGAGGACAATGATATGTTCAGACTGAGTTTTAGATGATGGATTAGTTTATAATAATCAGTTTCCCAGTTTCCCTCTAGTGTTCTCTCTCTCCTTCTCTCTCCCTCTAGTGTTCTCTCTTTCTCTCTCTCCCCCTCTCTCCCTCTCTTACTTGCCATGTAACCGTGTTCATGTGGACAATCATACGACATCTTTAATATGTTTTTTCGCCATGAAAATTAACAGGAATAGTCTAGATAGTCTCGTGAGGAAGGCCTCTCTTCACCTTTGGGGAGTCTCATAGTTGTGGTCATTAATCGTACACTACCGCTCATAGCTACGCCTGAGAGGCAGCCTACCCCAGTAAATGTTCCAGAACCAGGACTTACCGGTTGCATGACTGTCTCACGGGTGGTCTGTCAGCAGTGCAATTTCCGTCGTCCACGGTCATTCGCTTTCCGTCGGCAAAGATCTAAATTAAAAAGCAATCATAGCAGACTTACGTAATTGTACTAATCTACTAATTAAGTGCATAATGTGTTACAACGCTAATTTGCATGCTGCATACGTATATCACGTTTATAATCCTTGTAAAGCCTAGGGGAAAATCGAAATACCGTGAACTTCTCTACTATGCTGTTGAGATAAGTTAATACAGTCACCCAGTACAGTTTCTCGTAGACTGACCCAAAAACTTCACTAAATACCCATAACCTTTAAATATTCCTTTATATTCTCTAGGTATATATTGCCTCACCCCCAACACTCGCCACTTCCAGCTTACTCAAAATATCTCTGCCAAATAATGGGGTAACAACTGGCGTCTGTTGCCGGCGCTCTAGGCTCGGCCACAGAAAAAGTTTAATCAAAAACGAGCAAGAAGTCGATTAAAAGGACAACATCAAACTATGTAAAAACGATGTCTCAGCT
This sequence comes from Pelodera strongyloides, assembly GCA_036852015.1. Lineage (NCBI taxonomy): Eukaryota > Metazoa > Nematoda > Chromadorea > Rhabditida > Rhabditidae > Pelodera > Pelodera strongyloides. The sequence goes on along the minus strand of JAANDG010000417.1, from coordinate 14,487 downwards.
TATTTTCGGGATGAGTCATATTATTTTCTGGATCTATTTTTTGCTAATTGTTTGCAAAAAAATTGCAGGCACCTAGCTAATTAATTACATAGCTAAGTATCTAGATGATGGAAAAAGAATAGGGATGAGTCACTTCGAATTCGCACGCTAAAATTATAGAAACGGATAGATGAATCTTACAATTAATGCAACATACTATTGGATGAATGCAAGCTATAAAAACGAATATTGGCTATAATTGCGTCTTTATTACAAAAAAAAAAGTTTGAACGAGAGTATCGTAGCCTGATTATATTATGGCTGATACTGTACTCTATAGCCTTCCTTACCTGATGACAGTATACAACTCGATATTGTTCTCCAGTATTTCCACAGGTAGATGAGCACTCTTCCCAGTCTCCCTCGTACCATTCAGCTGCGCAGTCAACGGTCTTGCATTCCTGGAAACCAAAAATATTAATTTATTTATTTGTTTGTTTGTTTGTTTGTTGGTGTGTATCAAGCAACAGACACACACAAAGCTCTGCTAACAATAAGTGTATTCGCACACCACCTTGTCTTGTGAACTACACCTACACTACCATTCTGTACTATACCCTTTTACATTCGTTCTGGTTTTCATGTGATTTTGTAGTATGACTTCGAAGGTACCAGCGTATCTGATTTTGAAAAAAAAAATAGTTTCTAAACAGGCTTGGTCTACCAATTTTCATGTAATTATGTAGTCTTTATGTACGTTCAATTCTAGAGTCAGGCTCGGTTGTCCATATAAGAAAAAGGATAAGGTGGCCCTAGATCGGATCCAACGTACATTTACAAAGCGAATTTTTATGCGTTCCCAATTGCTTGATTACAATGATACACCCTCTAGTTCAGATAGAGATACATTATTGAAGCTTGATACACTTGACAATCGACGTAGGAAGGCAGATGCTAGAATGCTCAGAAAAATATTGGCTGGCAAATGCGGCCATAATCTACGTTCAATGTACAAATTCAGGAATTCTAATCTGTCCTCTCGACGTGGTCGTATCAAAATCATAATCCCTCGGGTGACTAGGAATGTTCGCAGACACTGTTTTGTCCATAGAACTTCACTTATGATTGAGAGTAACCCTCGCCTATTCCTGTAAACATAATGTTTTTATTTGATGCTTTTATTTTAATCAGATTTACATTTTCACGTTCATAGTTATTCATTGTGGTATTGCCTCGACAAAACTTGTGCGACATTTTATGTTCGTAATAAATGTTATGTTATGTTATGTTATGACTTCAAAGGTACCAGTGAATCTGATTTTGAAAAAATCGTTTCTAAGCAGATTTATTTACCTTCTCCGAATCGGGCTTGGTCGCGTTGTTTTCATCACAGAGAGAATCGTCAACACGAGCTTGGGACTTGGCATCGGCACAGTATGGGTCACGGGTCATAACACCTTAAACAGAATTAGTGGTGTTTCTCAAGATTTAGCTGTCTCACGCTATCAGGTTTAACTGTCTCGTTTACAATCGTAAGGAACCCCATGGAAGCAAAATAAACTCTCGATTCTAGTAAACTACCAACTGCTTTTGCTTTTGTACCAGTACAGTAGTGTAAAGACAAACTATCTAGTGCGCATGATCGTGTTTGTAGTCGAAGAAAAATTTTCAGCATTATTTCAGAAAACCTTCTCTAATAATTCCAACCAGTGTTCTACCGACCCTTTCCACAGGTAACTGAGCAAGCACTCCAGTCTCCTCCCTTGTAGATGTACGGGGCTTCTTCCAGCGGTACGGAGAATTCATACTTGACACCGGAGCCTTTGTTGCCGGCGCGGAAGAGCAGCGACACGACGATTTCCTGAATAACACGTTTCAGTGAATCTTTATAGTCTTTGTGAAACGAGTGGGAATCAGTGGTTAAAGGTTACAGATTAAAGCTAGGACTGTCCTTCAGGGCCCCGAACACTCCAGAGAATAGGCCATCTTTGATTACGGAATGGGTGGCCAGCCCTGATCCAAGAAACCTTCCCAAGTTTTAAGCCATTGTAATTTTCGCAAACTAAGCCAACCAGGATCCAGAAAACATCCATTTAATTTATTTAACTTTAATTTAATATGATTTTTGACTTTTTCAAAATTACCTTTTTTAGTTATTTTTTCTTAGGAACCCCTTTTATCGTATACTGTGTTGTGAAGCGTGGTATCTTAGGGTCACCTTTTGAGATGTGTTAATTGCATATCCTCAATAAACCACTATATATCTACTGTGAGTCTTATTTCTAATTACTCGGAAGGCAAGCTCTCCTTCATGAGTGCTCTCTGATAAACTTTGCCTACCTCAGTGAGGGGTCCCTTGGCGAAGAGTTTCTCTTTCTTGGCATCGTCGTATTCGAAGATTGTTCCGGCTGCCTCGACATCCTTTTCAACGGAGAGCATCGAATTTCCATTGAGGAAGAAGTGATCGGAATCGTTCTTCAGAGCTACAATCAATCAATAATTAGATGAAAATGTGCCAAAAAGATGTGTGCCCTGTTCACCCAACACATGTACTGTATTATGGTCAGTAGCTGGTCACCAAATGGTTCTCACCGAAAAAAAAAACATTTATGACCGGCCCATTTAAAAATTGGTCACGACAAGGTCACCAAGTGGTCATCAAATGGGTTAGCAGAGGACATAACTTATGTAAGAAGCTGCAATCCGAAACTAACCCAAATTGTTAGAAGTGTCCCTCATCTCCTCGACCTTGATGTTGGTGGCGCCAACGGGGAGCTTGATGATATCATGATAGCCAGGGGAGAGGTTACGCTCGTCGAAAATACCCTCCAGAGTAGTGCACGAGGAACCGTCGCCGTCGCAAACGCCGCACTTGTCGGCTTTCTTGGCTAAAATCAAGAACATAGTTTAAAGCGGAACAACAGCTGGTTTTTGACACGAATGTTGGACGCTGTATTCGAATGTAGTGCGCTTTTAGCCTCATTTGCATATAACACATAGATTTGTTCACGGTACGTTTCAAGAACCGGCTGTTATACCGCATTAACAAATATTATTCTTACCGAACTGTGCACAATTATTTGCTTGAAACTATTGAAAGCAATTATGGATTAAGTGCCTACAAAACACGTAGAATGTCCTTGTTTTTCTTGATTTGTCAAGTACTAATGACTAACATGATCCAAGTTTTCCGTCGCATCCGAGAGGGAGGCAAACTCCGTCGACGCAAATATCGTTAGACTTGGCGTCGCATTTGGTTCCGTCAACCACCTTGTCGGCCCACTTGTAGTAGAAGTTACCGTTGTCGGGCTTGCACAGCAGTTCGCACCTAAAGCATGGGTTTTACAATGCTTCTAACTGATTATTTCTTCTTTTTGCACGCTCCATTTATGCAAAGAGTACTGTATCTCTGTTTGTGATATTCTATGTGCACTGCTAGTGGTAATAAATTTCGAGCGTAAAAAACCAGATTAATCATGGATTACCTTGACCTTTACTGACATTTACGCATTGACATTTACGTATATTAGAGATTTGCGCATATTTATACTCGATTTATCTTGTAAAGTGTCGTATTCAGCATAAAATTCTGCCGATCTATGCATGTACATATACGACTTCAACTGAAGTAGCGGAACATATGTTTATTCTGAAGCACACAATGATAGTAACAATTGAAACTTTTTAATAGTTAATTAACATCTTATTATTATAATTATTGAAAATGTTTTTAAACTCACTTGTTCTTTCCCTTGTACGGCAACCACTTGTAGTAGTTTCCATTCAGGGGTTCATCGTCAAATTTGGAGCATTGTTCGGCGCGGAAATCCTGAAAGCAATAGTAAGCCTAAGCCTAAGCCTAAGCCTAAGCCTAAGCCTAAGCCATCTAATAACACATATTACGTTGACCGGTTTACCTAACCCTGTGTCAAGATATTTCTAGTGTTATTTTTTTGCAAACAAGAGAAATCAGTCTTCGAGAATCTGTATAACTCAGAGATAGTAAAAGATTTCCTACCTGAGTTTCCTCGGCACATGCATCGGTGTTGCAGGAAACGTAGCGAGTTGAGGGTCCGGTGCAGTCACCGCTGAATAAATCGATACATGAATTAACCAATCAATAAATCAATAAAGCAATAAATCCATCAATAAGTCAATTAATCAAACAAGCAGATTTACTATGCTCTTTCTCAAATTCTTTCCACATGAGCTGTATTCCTGTAATTCCGTAACAGGTAAAATAACTTGCGAAAAAACCAGTATTTGCATACACTGCATGGGGATACAACGTCAAGAATCCGTTTCAAAAACCGGGTGTTACGACGCTTTAATACAATGTTTTACTATTTATAAATGTCTATACCTGCACTGTCGCTTCTCAATCTGCACTCCGCCTCCGCAAGTCCTCGAGCATTGGACGTCGACTGACCACTGTCCCCAGTTTCCGGTCTCGGCGTTGCCAGACTTGTCCACTGTTACGGAGACATCGTCACCGACGTAAACCTGAAGATAAAAGTTAATTGAAATTAATGTCATATACAAGCCCTGTTTCCTTTAGAACATTCATTTCTTTAGGATTAGTACACCCTTCACTATACTAATACATATCCATATGCGAAGGCTAACTACCGTACGATGAAATAATGGTCCAAGAGTTTCACAGTTATAGTTTACAGTATAGAGTATAAAGTATAGCGAGTATATTCCATAATACGCACCTGATAAGCTTGTCGTTTTGCTCGGGCTTGTGTAGGATCGTTTTCAACGGGCGAGAGCGGGTGCAGGTAAGGTTCACCTGACTAAACAAAGAAATAGTTTGTGAAATTGTTTACATCAGGTAGCAAGCTTAAAATACTCTGTCCATGTCCAATTACAAGATGGACACCGTAGCCGTGTGTGCTAATATCGACTTTATCTGCTAGTGTTAATATCGTTCCTAGTACTATTATCGATTATATCGATTTTTTTTCAACTTACCTTAGCCGATGAGAAGAACGGAATTGACCAGGCGCCTATTTGAACGCATAGAAGCGCCGTCACCAGAAGTGGTGCGCGCATATTGGGGGACCCTGAAATAAAGAAGAAATTTGTTGAGCAGACCTCCATTTGGTAGGCATTGGAAGTCATTGCACCCACCTGGTAGCAAGTGGTCGCCGCGTTGGCTAATTGTCGGAAACAAAACGATAGGAGGGTGGCTAACTTGAAATTTTGAAACGACGTCGGCTTCCTTATATGGAAGTACCGTAACCTTAGTGAGAAATTCCCGCACCCAAATGAGGGGCGAAAAGAAGAAAATCTGTCTTTCACTAAATGGTCGGAAACGACTTCGGTCGGGTAGTGCGGAGTGCGGATTATTCACTAGTACCCACGAGCATGGTGGGGTGAAAAATCATGGACTTATAGAATACTCATAAGGTAAAATGAATAATGGTACAGTACACATGAGAGGGCGAACAGCTTGTAACAGTATGTGCTTTCAAACGTAAAACTGGTCCACATACAAAAGCTTCTGAACTTCAAGCTTGCGCGAAAGTAAGAGTGAGAGAGAGAGAGAGAGAGTGAGAGAGAAGGAGAGAGAAGGAGAGGGAGAGAGTGCTACAGTACCATAACTTTCTTATCATCGATGGCCCAGTTCTCAAGCTCAGCGTATATATTATGGACATAACTGTTGCGCAATTGATAAGATAAACTGAATGTCAACGTACAATACTTTTTGATAATGATAATAAGACCAAATCCTACACATAAACTGTTGCTCAAAACACAAAATGGCCCTTTGTTACGGGAAAAAGAATGTTTCGAATGCAGCACGAAATCCTGAAGTGAACACTACTGGAGGCTAACGAAAGCAAACTTTTTAAACTGACCTTTCCAATAACTACAAATCTGTCAGAATGAGAAGAAGAAGGGATATATTGCAAAGAAATCAAATCATATAAGAAACATTTGGCTATTTTACAATACAGTAACAGTAAGAGTAGTCCGAGAAAGGCGAGTGATCATATCATGTCCGCGTCATACATTTAACAAATCTCCAACGATGTTTTTTTAACCAAAACAATTCCTAGAAATTCCACATATCAGAGCAGTTTCCAAACTGGCACGCAATATAATATTTAGTCGGATAAGTGGGCCCAGACCACCGAAACTGTCCACCAGGCCATTCTGGGTAGTTAATTATCCTATTTTAAACAGTTAATTAGCTAATGAGCCCTAGATAGACGTGCAATGACCGCTAGCACTTGACCAGGACTGATGTGAAAATTGATAGGCCGGGTTGAAAGTGAGAGAGAACGGGAAACGGCGGAATTACATGGCCATCAGCACATGAAGAGAAGAGGACCTATTGCTTGGACTCCGCCCCATTTTGCGGGGCGAATATGCAAGAAACACAAGCCACGCCCATTTTTAAGGACTGAACGGTTATGGGATACTGTAATAAAATTGAATCTGATTACAGTATACAGAGGACAGGAATTAGCATAGATTGACAAACAGAGGAAAGGAATCAAACAGAGGACAGGAATTAGCATAGCCGCATAGCTTGATATAATTCCATGTGTAAAAGAATAGTAACACAAGTACAAATGTTTTTCTAGACACCTTAGATTTTAATGTTTTAGCATAGTTTTCAAGGAAAAGAACCAAATCGCACCGGCATACATGTAACGAAACGCAGAAATGTACTACCGCTACCTAGAAGTATCGTATCGCTGAGTGAAACGCAAATGTTGTGGCAGTTATATAGATGTGAAAAGATTTGAAATTTTTACCTATTGTTAGTCTAAAATCCGGACGACTACAAGTTAACACTTTTATCATGTTAGCCATAAGTCTGCTCAGTCTTCATCAACAAAATATACAAACATTGAAAGGCTGATGGTATAAAATAATAGCAGTGAGGTTGCGGAAAATGAGTGAAGTATAAATTGTAAAATCAAATGTCTAACTAACCTGTTAATTCCCTTCTTTGGGTCTCCCTGTTGTTATGTTAGTGAATAAATTTCTTCAAAGCAGAAACTGGAAGGTGTTCTGATTATAAAGCCACTAATCGAAAGTTCAGGCAGCCAAATAGCCTCAGGCAGTGTGCGTCTGTTGCTGTGTTGGTGTGTTGGGGTGTAAATGGTGTGCTTAATGGTATCAATTGATGGTCGCTTAGCCCCGCCCACAACAGACATTTTGCACCAAGGCACCCTTGGCCAAGGGTCATATAGGAACCATAAAATGGTGGCAATAGAGACAGATCAAATAACAAACCTAACAAAAAGCAACAGAGATTTGATGGAAATCGGAAATTATCTATGGGAATAGGCAATTAGGAAGCTATAGAACTGCCCAGGTTTCCTCAGGGCTATGATGCTAATGATCGCATTATCTAAAGTTAACTGCGCGAAGTATAAAAGTGATATAAAGTGTCCAAACGGCATAGTTGACATAGGAATGAGGAGACTATTTGGTGACAGTTCTCGCCTTTTGGCTTCTTCGGCTACTTTTCCTCGAAAATGGAAGCAATTGGTCACGAAAAGGTTTTTGTGTGGTTGCCGGCTCATACTCTCATACTATCTAGACGCTTTGTTTTACAAAAATGGAAAGTGATCCGTTATGCAGAGACAAAAATTTTAATAAGCCTTATTTCAGTGAACGGTAGTCAAATGATAGTCAATTTTGTGCGGAATAATCTTCAGAAAAGGCGGCACCCTGGTTTCTTTTCGGCACTCAGAATGCAGAAGGAACCAACAGAGCTGTAAACATTTATGTTTTAATGGTTGGGGTGCGGTCACTCCTAACTCTACGTTTTTTTCAAAATATGCACAATAAAGCAGAATCTTTGTTGCCCCACATGCCGCGGGCGGAAACTGAGTGTAGCGCAAAAAAAAGGCGAAACTTTGGCACTTTCTGGAGAAGATGCGGTCGGCGCGCCACACGAGCGCCAACTGAAATGGCCCTCCTTTTTTTCCGCGCGGCATCTGCGCGGAAGTTCAATGTGGCTATGTGATTGTTCAATGTGGCTATGTGATTGAGGTGCTAGGGAACAAATACACAGTACTCAGGAGATACTCCTACAGCTTATCTAATCTTACAATGCGAATATCGTTAAACACCAAATAAATGTTAGGTTGCGAATTACTTGTGCATCGTTACCGTACGTAACTACAGGCTCGCTACATAAGCGCTTATAATAAACCGTACGTGAGCTTAACCCTACCCTATCGTCAGTGACTGCGTTGTGGAATGCCACATTCTAGGTCCTCGATGTAGATTCTCCATCTAACTTGGCTTCTTATATTCCCCAGCCATAAACAATCGCCCAGATGCGTTCCAGCTGTGAAAGTCTTCGGCCCAACAAATAATAAATACCATTCGCATATCGTTTACATTTGTCTGAGCGGAAACAAAGAAAGAAAGAAAGAAGAAAAGAAACGCTAAATGACCCAAGTAATATGATACTTGAATGGTTATTATCCGAGGTTATATTGGTGCATACGGTGATGCATAAGCTCTTTGGGCACGGCTGTATGTTGTAATTGTAAAAAAAGATTTTTATGAGATTGTACTGATGAAAACTTTGAAAATGCTTAAAATGTCATGCATAATACTGTTACTAACGTTGTTAGTACTTGAATTAATTCAAAACATCCAAACTACATAACATGTTAGTAAGCTTAAAGCGAAATACCGCCGGTTTTTGAAACGCATCGTGGACAACTGAATTCCTACGTATTTATGTTAAGTTACTCGAATTTGGTTCGATTTTTTATTCTAATTAATGTTCATTTGCATAAGCTGCCTAAGAATGATTGTCTACTCGATGTGTTTCAAAAACCGGCCGGTAGTTCGCTTTAAAGTTATGTCCGCGCTTGTCTGTAGACAGTCGAATGTGGAAACTTTGCTCTTTCGTGCTTCTAAACACAGTGGGATACCCCCGACACCACCTTTGCTACATCTGGTACCACATCTGGTGGTAAATGTGGCGGGGTCAACAATTTATTATAAATATTTTGACACTCGACGTACTCGGTTATTATTTGGTGTGGAAAACACACACATGGAGTTATGGAGCACTCGCACTGGTTCATATGGAAAATGTCAGTCGCTATAATAAAAACAAGCGTCGTTACGTAAATATTTCAAGTTTTAGAAAATACGAGCTGTTCTCCATGTTCATCCTTTATAACTCCACTCCGTAGGCGTAAATGCCTTATGCCTTCAAAAACCAGAATGATCGTTTACATTTGTCCGATAAACACGTAAAAACTCCCTTAAAAACGTAACAATGTTGCCCACATGTTTACGCTTTTTGTTGAGGAAATTAACGTTATTCGAGAAGCTGACCCGCGGAGAAAAAGTTTATATACGTGCATAAGAAGATGCTAAATGTTTGGGTCCAGATAGACACCCCGGCTTTTTTGGAGCGCCAGAGATGGCCCGCTTGCTTTTTTGACCCGGCCCAGCGATGGCCCGGCATGGCACCCGACTAGGCATCGTTTATAAACTATTCGGAACGAGCACATCGCATATGTTGCAATGTGGGGTTCCGATGGGGGTAGAGGAGAAACAGTCAAATAACTGGGTAGAATTGTAGAATGTTGGAGGTGGTGTATTCCCGATTTGTGCATATACTGGGCAAGTATTCTGCAATTTAACCAGATAACATATATCATTCAAGCCAATTTATTTCAGGCTTTTCCTGAATATATACAACTTACTTTTGTGGCACTGATCTACTTTACCACGCTACAAATTGCAAGAGTTTCATGAATTTCGCATACGGATGGGATGTTACCAGTACAAGCTTACAGCGATTGTACAATACTTATCCTAGTACCACTTCACATGGTTAGCCTTCAGACCTTCTTGTTGGATACAAATTCCCTTTAAATGTCTTTAGTTAGTCCTTAATTTTCACAGGCAGGTGTGAAATTATTAAAATTCGTTTAAAGTAACAGACACGAAAGAACACGCAATTAAAACTAGACATCTGCTGCTTGAGCACGTTTTTGTGCACTTTTACATTTGTCGGAATTTAGAATTGCACGCAGCTGCGATTCTAACGCTAATGACTCACTCATTCTACATATCTCCTCTCTTTGCATCTCTCTCTCTCTCTCAATCTCTCTCTAGCTCGCCTTATATCAATCACTCCCCTCTCTTTTCTTTCTCTCTTTCTCTTTTACACTCTTTATCTCTCAACTCCCTAATTTCAGACTCAGACTCCCAAAGTGCTCTTGTTCTTTTAAAATAAAAGTAAGCACAATAAGTTGAAAAAGAAACGGCTTATTTACGAGCAGAATACGCCGACATTTATTGATAGGCACAAATATTCACAAAAAATTTTAATTTACGCAGATATTGTTGAGAAAGCATAATTCATGCATCATGCAACATAGTGACAAAATAGTAAAAAAAATAGAGCTAAAAGCTTTCATAAATAAACAAATAGAACATGTTTTATAAAGCCTAATTAGCTAACATATATCATGACATTGATTGGGTTTAAGTATTAGAATTGAAGCACGGATTTCGTTCTTTTTTGGATATCGTTTTGGAACACCCGGTGTGTAGGCCACCGGAGCTTGTTTCAATTCTGAAACATTAAAAGGTTTACATCTCTCTTCTCTCTTCCTCTCTCTCTCTCTCTCTCTCTCTCTTTATATATCTCTCTCCCCCTCTCTCTCTCTCTCTCTCTCTCGCGCGCGCTCTCTGTATATTATAATTATATACATTGATTTCACAGCTTGCTGAAACCCATAAAAGCATCAGTGCAATGCTATGAAATTCGCGGTGTGTCGCGAAACATACGGAACGTGCGTAGTATATAGATAAACTCTAAATGTTTCCTTACCGAACATAAATGAATAGAGATGGACACCGCGAAGAAATGGCCTGAACACATCACATAACTCGTCACCGTCCGTGGATTCTCGAATCTGAATGTCGTAAGGCTTATTCGATTCAAAAGAATACAATGTTAAACGCAGAAGTATTCAATTACCAAGTTGAGATACGAAATGAAAGCTAGGCTTTTATATGATGGCGTTCTTTTTGTGCGTCTGACCTTTTCAAACGACGTAAGCGCGTCGAAATGGTAAAATTTATGACGTGCACGAATTTTCAATCCGTTACACTGTTATGACAACGTTTTGTAGATTCTTAGAAGTTACGGTATTTTAAGAAACATTTACCTCCGTCATGCACTCGTGGTCGCGTTCCATCACACAGAAATGAGCTTTGAGAATGGTATAGTCTCCTGACACGTTATAACTGAAAATTGAGAGAACCTGATCAGATGCCGTATTCACCAACCCACAGGGAGCCCTCCCTGGCCTCCCCAGGGAGCTAAAGAGTGCCGTAGAGGTAGAGAGTGCGAGGGCAGAATAGATTCAGAGCGCTCGTGAGCCTAGGGACGGCTCCCTGTGTGTTGGTTACACGGCTTCTGAGGGTTGAAAGCTCACTGATAATTCTGCAATGAAAGCGCCAGGCTCACGAAAAAAATCAATACTTCTCAGTATGTGCTAGTCTAGTGAGCTAAGCGCATAAAACCTAGAGACAACTATAAATAAAGCCCCGAGCAACTGTGTCATTTAAGACAACATGACAATGGCTTTGCCAACCGAGCAAAATATATAGGAAATGGGTATTTCCATTAGACGCACCGATATCCCACACAACTCGTGTAGTCCAACCATTCGGATGCCGACTTCGCGTATGAAACATTGTTCAAGGAAAGATCAATATACTTGATCACTTTTGATTTTTCCGCTGGTTTCTTGTGAGCGTCTGAAATAAACATATATACTTCTCCCTGACTTCCACGACGTCAGTCAATTATCGGTTTTTTTCGGAGTTTCTCCTTTTATCTCATAATTTGCACTGCTTTCCATGACAGAGCTAAAACTGATTCATGTCTGATAAAAAAAGGATGCTCTGGTACGATGTTTAGTGAATAAAGGCATATAATAATAGGTAATTTATAATAGGCGCTTACATCCTTTCTTCTTTTGCTTTTTGCTAGATGTTGGTTTCTTAGTTGTTAGTATTTCTTCTTCTGCGCGTTTGACCTTGACGTGCTGAAATACATTGGAAAAGACACTCTTTCCTTCGTAACTTACTCAGTGTCTAAGGTTTGACTGCTGAATTCTTGCGTTACAGAAACCTAAATAAACTTTCCATTGTTCAAAAAGGTAGCCTCTAGCTATCCTCTGATAATTGTCTGGTTCGTGTTGATCTTATCATTAATAATTTTAAGTGCAACTTTCCAAAATAACGGACAAACTTCGCCTAAACTTGAATAACTCATTGTCAGAACCTACCGTCTTGAAGTCCATGGCAACGGTAACATCATTTCTCACCACTTCTAATTCATTATCGTCATTGAGAGTACGGCGTCCTTTCCGAAGACACCTATTCGAAGGTTTTTAGGATACAAACACAGAAGCCATATTGATAGGCTAGGATGCTCTTCAGGTATTCTTAGGGGTTAGGGATCTTGCATATCTGTCAATTTTCACAGCTGTCTCCTGACAAACTACTGGCAAGCATCTGTCGACTGCTTCAAGCTTCAACCACCATTGACTAGAGGTGAAAGGCTCTTGTCGCTAATGCATATTTATTATTATTAAAACCCTTTTACGATACAATTTTATTTTACTAATACGGTGCATTATACGCTGCATTACCTCGCTTCACACTCCTCCAAAGTGAGAAAGTTGTTGGACGATTTGCCGCATCCAGTATAATGAAATCCCTTGCACTCGCGATGTCTTTTATTGAAATAGTATCGATTTGACATCGCTTCGCACCATTTTCCGCGATCCAATGGTTCCATACAGGGATCTAAACTTATAAAGGATCGAACGCAGAATGTCGACTGGGGAACAAATTCTGCTCATGTGCCGCACCAATTTGGCACAAACGGCACTCTACTGGCGCTTATTTGGCCGGGTTCGCCTTGCCTGCTTTGCTATTGAAGGAGAATAATTTCATTTGTGACCTTTTTTCTACATATGTTCTTCTAGCTACTTCTTTGAAGGTCAGAAACGAAGCCGCCGCATACATAAAACACATGTTTGAACTTTTGAACAAATTGTGGCCACATGTGCGTCTTCTCTCAAAAAAATTCTTCGATAAATCTACTTGATTAAATTGTTAGAAAGGGGGAGAGGGAGAGAGAGAGAGAGAGAGAGAGAGGAGAGAGAGGAGAGAGACAGGAGGGACGGAGGAGCAGGGAGTATGGGAAAGAAAAAAGTAAGTTTATCCTAGAAATTTATAAATGAAAATGGAAAATATTGGGCTATTCATCAGTTCAAAAAGGAAGGAATCAAAGGCGAGCATTAGTTGTTATTAAAGCTTTATTTCATACGTTTCCATAAGCAAAAAAAAAATACTTTAACTGAAAAACTGACCAATTCCAGAAGGTTCGCATTCTTTTTGACATTCTTCAAACGTGTCGAAACGGTTCGAGTTCCCGCCACATCCGCCATACAAAAATTGGGCGCAGACTCCTAAATGCATCATGAGCACTAAAATTTTGACTTTTGCTGACTACTGAGGGAAAAAAAACCCCACGCGCACTTGAAACAGTCAAGGGACGGGAGGGGGAGGGGGGGGGGCTCCCCAAGTTTGCTACCAGAACACTCACAACTTACCCTTTCTATTGTCAAAGTGCCATTTGTATTCCAGATGATTGCACTGTCCCACATCTGCGTCAAGGGAACACTTTCTTGGGTTGACACTCGGTTTTCGTCCCAAACAAGTCTTCTCGCACTCGCGGAGTGAGGCGAATCTGAAAGTAAAGATTACTCAGGTGACGATTTGAACTGGCCCAACCCTTTTACGGGGGGGGGGGGGGGGAATGGCCAGAAAATGGAAAAAAAAACTGTAAACTTGTTATCACCTATTACTGGAAGCTCTCTCTATCAGCCCGCGTTTATTACAAATCATACATAAATTTAAATACATAATAAATAATAATACATATTAGTACATAATAATAAATAATAATAAATAAATAATAAATAATAATGAATCATACATAGTAATACATAAATACATAATACATAAAAGTCCACCGTATACCTATTTGACGAGCCTCCACATCCGCTGTAGGAAAAAACTGCGCACTTTCCCTTTTTGTATGTGTACCGTTGAACCGGAGTACTGGAGTTGCCGACACAACGTCCCGGGTCAGCCGGCATGCGGAAACAAGCTGTAAAGGTTTACAATTAAGAAAATTTGTCACAAGTATGATCCTATGCGTGAGGGTGAGGCAATAATTGTAAACATATGTTCAAAAAATAATTACTCTTTCACCCCACAAAAAAACTGCATATGTTAGGTATTACGGTATATACCTAAGATTAATTATTGTATGTAGTTTGCTCACCATCATTGTGTTTCAGTTATCACTTACATTTGCTCATTGATCTTTAGTCTTTGGAAGATCAATGTTTCACTCTCTAGTAATAGTAATTGCCCGTTGGCATGCTGTGTGTTTCTGCACGTAGCCAC